>PVKU01002319.1:0-234407 GCA_004027475.1 Anoura caudifer | reverse complement strand
AGGGAGGGCAGGTTCTCAATAAATTACAGTAAAACCTCTCTTAACGCCATCTATAGGTGCTGGGTACTGCGACAGAAGTTTGCCATAGGCTAATTTATACAGACAAGAGTTAAGTTTCTGGTTCCTATGGCTTATTTCTGGTTACAAAAACATCACCCAACACTTCTGATATTAAACGCTGAAATAAATGTGAGCCACATACATTTAAGGAATGAATGAAAGCAGGGGAGATTATTTTCCAACCTGTTTATTCCAGTGAAGGCTTGTGGGTGACGGGCCTGCCTGAGCACAACGTGGGAGCCTGCCCTGGACGGAAGGCCCTTCTATCACAGGGCCCACCCAGGCAATGCAGACATGGACTCTTACCCGCCTACCTTTAGGATGTGGGAAGACACCTGGGTCCCAGGGGTGGGAGTGGGGGACCCAGACAAGGGGAGAACATGCAAGCGCCACACAGTGCACTCGGATGGAATAGATTTTCTTTTCCCAAACCTATAAGGAAATAAGGGTGAATAAAGTGGTTATTACAGGACCTGCTATATTGTCTAATCTTGTGGTTCTGCTCTTGAGTGTACCAGCCAGCGGTGTAGCTATGGCCAGAGTGGGCAGGGTTAGTGGGGTTGTTGCAAGGAAGCCAGGACTTGGTGGGGGGGGGGGGGTCTTCACTGCTCGACTCCTTAAGACAAGTCAAAAACAGACTGGCCTGGCCTAGATGGGTGGCAGGCAAGACGTCAAGTGCTGTGGGCAGGGTCTGAGCCACGCCCATGCATAAAGGGGTGCGGCTGCGCAGAGCTAGCGGCTCGTCCTAGCGCTCCTCCCCTCCAGTCCTGTGGGGAGTGTGGGAGCTGCGGAGGTGCCCAACGCCTGCAGCGGTAGCAGGAGGACCCTGGTGAGGAGGGCTTGGTCTGGAATGTGGGTGAATGGGTCGGGGATAAGGGGTGGGGCTGGAGAGGGAGCACTAAAAATAATCAGGGGTCGGGTGGTGGCTGGATGACAGATGAGTACCGAGAGAATGGACTGAAACACCGGGTTTCCAGCAGGGTGGAGGTGCACACGGGCTGTACTCTGAAGCCCTGTAGGGTCTGTGTGGGCCGGCTTGCCATGCAGACTACTGCTCTGTTTCATCCCCCACCCCCATGCTCGCCCCTTTCCTGAATTAACCGGCCAGATGCGCCTCTGCTCCGCTTCCCATTTCAGAGCATCTGGGCAGGGCCTCCCTCGGCCCCTTACTCTGGGAGTGATTGCGGCAGAGGACCCAGAGTCCATTCTGGGCCGCATCCTTTTTCAAGCCCCTGAACCTCTATGGGGATCCTGAGCGCAGCCGCATTCTCTGACCCTCCCCTCCTCATTCCCAGGGGGATACATTCGACTCCACCTGCAAACACTGCAGAGGAAACTAATGGCCAGTAGACGGTCGTTTGCATCTTATCTGAATATTGTCTAAAGCAGCCAGCGCCTTCCAGGCCTGCTCCTGCCTTCAGTCACCTCGGTGTCCTTCCCGCAGCCCGCACCTTCACTGGCTGGGTTTCACCATCCCTGTCTTCTAGGTCAGCATTTGCGGCTGTCAGGTAGGCGGATTTGAGGCCCTGTCTTCCCGATTCTTTAGAAGCCATCTCGTCGCCGCTGGCATTATGCTGTCTCCTCAGAGGGCTTTACTCTGCAACCTCAACCACATCCACCTCCAGCATGTCTCTCTGGGCCTGCACTTGTCCCGCCGTCCTGAGCTACAGGAGGGGCCCTTGAGCACATCCTTTCCCCCAGGGGACACAGGGGGCAAGGAGAGCCGGGGCCCCTGCAGCGGGACCCTAGTGGACGCTAATTCCAACAGCCCAGCCGTGCCCTGCAGATGCTGCCAGGAGCACGGGCCAGGTCTAGACAGCCGGCAGGACCCAGCACAGGAGGAAGAGGGGGCTGCCTCTCCCTCGGACCCCGGTTGCTCCTCCTCTCTCAGCTCCTGCTCAGATCTTAGCCCTGATGAATCCCCCATCTCAGTCTACTTGCGGGACCTCCCTGGCGATGAAGATGTCCACCCTCAGACCAGCATCATCCCCCTGGAGCAGGACTCCCGTCTGGCCTCCACAGGCCCTGGTGCCTGCTCTCCCGACAGCTTCTGCTGTTCTCCTGATTCCTGCTCTGGAGCTTCCTCCCCACCCAGCCATGTTCTGGACTCCAACTGCAATGCCTTGACCACCTGCCAGGACCTTCCTTACCCTGGCCTAGAGGAAGAGAACATGTGTGGGGAGCAGGACCTCCCTACTTCCGAGGTCCCAGAGGCGGATGATGGGAAGATCGACGATAGAAAAACCGAACCCAGTTGGAAAATCAACCCCATTTGGAAAATTGACACAGAGAAAACTGAAGCTGGCTGGAAAATCACTGACAACAATAACTCTAGTTGGAAAATCAATGGGAATACTAACTCTAGTTGGAAAACTGAACCTGGAAAACTCGACTCCGGCTGGAAAACCAACATAAGAATAACTGATTCTAGCTTGAAAACAGACGCAGGGAAAAGTGATGGGGGATGGAGAGGTGACGTCAGCGAGGAGCCGGTGCCCCACAGGACAATCACATCTTTCCATGAGCTGGCCCAGAAGCGCAAGCGGGGCCCGGGTCTGCCTCTCGTGCCGCAAGCCAAGAAAGACCGCAGTGACTGGCTTATAGTCTTCTCGCCTGACACGGAACAGCCCCCCACCGGGTCGCTGGGAGGCTCTCAGGCGGCGCCCCGGGAAGTTACCACCTTCAAGGAACTTAGGTCCCGAAGCCGGGCCCCGCCCCCGCCAGTCCCGCCCCGTGATTCCCCTGCTGGCTGGGCCTTGGTCCCGCCCCGGCCCCCACCCCCACCCGTCCCTCCCCGGAGGAAAAAGAACCGACAGGGGCTGCAGCCCATAGCGGAGGGGCAGCCCGAAGAGGGCAGGGCGGTCAGCCCCGTGGCGGGCGAAAAGGCCCCAGCCGCCAAAGAACCGGAGCAGCCTGGCACTCAGGCCGGCCTTGAGGGTAAGAGGCCACAATAGGAAGCAGGAGCTGGGCTGGGCTTCAGCCCTGCCTAAGCCTCCAAAGGTTACAACCCGTCCCCCTTATCCTCCCCATCCCCTTCTACCAGGGAGCGTTCCGGGAAAGGGAAACTGGGTGGGTCACTGGGTTACGGGACTAACTCTTTGCTCCCTCTTTCTCCCGCCCTTCCTTGCCTGGCTGCCCGTCCCGCTGCCCTCCTTTCTCTTCGCACCTGCCCGGCCAATCCTGCCTGCAGCCCGTTCCCTCTTGCTCCCTCGGCCCCTGGTTTTCCGGTTCTCGGCCGACGGGCGCCCCCTGTTGGAGGGTGGGGGCACGGGCTCAGCTGGGTCTCTGCTCCTGGCTCCTCTGGCGGGCTGGCCCGGAGCAGGGCTGCGGTTGCTCGGGGCGCCCAGTCCCTCAGAGGAGCAGCTGCTGCCTGTCCGCCTGTCCCCCGTGGGAGCCTATTCTCCTCCGGCTCGCGGGGCCCTGTCCTGCCTGGCCAGCCCCGAGCTGGCACTGCTGCTGTCCCCGCTCTTTCCCAGAAGTAGCACCTTCCCTGCCGCGGCTCCCCCACCCCGCCAGGTACCCGCCCCCCCGCTGCCACCGCCACCTCGTCCGCCGAAGGCCCCTCGCTGGACCAGGAGCCCACCGCCTCCACCCAGGCTACGTAAGACCGACCCAGGCCGGTCCCGCAGGCCACGCCCCAGGCGGGCAGCCCCGCCCACACTATAGTTTCTTCCGGGTTACGGGGCTCGGCCCCGCCCTTCGACCTGGGGCCGATTCCTAGCAAGTTCATTGGTTCTGGGGAGTCTGACCCCGCTCCGGTACCCGGCCCGGGGGTAGTGGACCCAGGCCTGTCCATCTTCCCTACTCAGTTTAAGGGGGTCCTTAGCAAGTCCACTGTTACGGACCTTGGGTCACAACCTCTTTGGAATTCCCTGGACAGTGCAGTTCGGGCCTGACCCCATCTAGCTAGGGAAGCGTGCAGGGTGAAGCTCCCTAACGCCCTTGGCCGAAGAAGTCCTGATCTCGCCTTCCTCACTAGGCCCGATTCACGTGGGCTACGGGGACGCCCTCCGCTGATATGCTGGCGTGGGATCTGGGTTTCCCCTTTCCGGCGCCTTCCAGCCTCCCAGCCCTTGGGTCTCTTCTACCTCCCTCTTTCCTCCATTCTCGATTGTCTGTCTTTCCATTGTTCCGGGCTCCCCACGTGCTCTCCCCATCTTCGCGGGCAGGACGAGGGCCCAGGGTGCCCCTTCTTTCCCTCGCCGTTATCTCTGGCCTTATAGGCCCCAGCCAGGCGGGCGGGAGGTGAGAGCCGCAGTTCCTGGCTGACTTCTGGGATCGAGGAGGTGGGAGTTGGGCCCTGAAGAAGGGAATTGAAACGGGGAAGGCGGGTGGAAAGGGGCAGCGAGTGGTGAGATCTGAGCAGGATTACACTTCAGGGTCTCAGGTCAAGCTGCTCTGTGCTGCACCCAGTCCTGTGTCCCCTCTCCCAAGACTCTTCAGGGGCTGGGGTGCTGTGGACCCGCAGGAGGTGATCCTGAGGAAGCTTGGAGTCCTGGAGAAACCCTTGGTAAGTGTCACCGCATTCTTCCCTTCTCCCAGTCCGCAGTTCCTGGTCCTTCGCCGGTGTCCCCCGGGCCCAGCGACTGTGGATGGCAGAAGCCCAGAGTGGGACTGGCCAGCTTCAGGAGCAGAAAAAAGGTAGGACTCCCAACTCTGGCTTCAGAAGCAACTGCGCCTCACTTTGGCCTTCCCCTTTCCGGGTGGCGTTGCAGAAACCGGTCTCTCTAAGTCCTTTGGGTGTGCCTGTGGCGAGCTAGGGCTTTGATGCCTCTTCCCTCCCCTCCCCCTTCCCAGGTCTCCTGATAGCCGTCAGCGCCTCAGTGGATAAAATCATCTCGCACTTTGGGGCAGCCCGAAACTTGGTTCAGAAGGTGAAGTTGTCTCTGGGAGGGTGTTGGGGGAGATCAGATGAATGTAGCTCTGGGTCGCAGAACAGTTGGCAGGCAGGGCGCTGTGGTATCCCTGGACCCATGCCCAGTACGCTGCCTCCAGGCCCAGTTGGGAGATAGTCGGCTAAGCCCAGACGTGGGGCACCTGGTGCTGACCACCCTCTGTCCCGCCCTCCATGCCTTGGTGGCTGATGGGCTGAAGCCTTTCCGGAAGGACCTCATCACTGGGCAGCGCAGGAGCAGCCCCTGGAGTGTGGTGGAGGCATCTGTGAAGCCAGGTGAGGGCGGGTAATGTGGGACTCTTGAGGGGGGGCAGGGCTAGGGCTTGGCTGACAGCTCGGGTTGTCCTCAGGCTCCAGCACCCGGGCCTTTGGAACCCTTTACAGCCAGGTGAGCCGTCTGACCCCACTGAGTAGCAGCAGAAGCCGCTTCCACGCCTTCATCCTGGGCCTCCTCAAGTGAGTGGCATTCTTTCTGGCGTCCCTCCCATGTCCTGGGCACTGCAGGGGTATCTCAGGTGGGACACAGTAGTGATGCCCCATGTTTCCAGGAAAGACCTCTGCTGTTCCAGTCTCTCCTCCCATCCCCTACCCAGAGAGGGCTGGAGTCCTCCACCTCCCTGAACTTTTATTCCCTCTTTTTTTCCCCAGCACTAAGCAGCTGGAGCTGTGGTTTTCCAGTCTCCAGGAAGATGCAGGTCAGAGGCTCAAAGGGAGAGCATGGGGTTGCTAGGCTGTGAGGGAGGGAGGGAAAGGGATCTGTTTTGCTGGTTCCCACTGATACCAGAATGATCTTAGTCTGCTCTCATCTTACTACTTTTCTACTTAACACTCAAGGAGTCCCATAGCCCATGGGGAGAAAGACATCCTCACTGTAATCTCCAAAGTCTTGATCATTTGGCCTCTGCCTTCTCCCCCTCCCTCTGAGTCTGGGGCTTCCCCCGGCCCTTTGGCAGTCTTCCTTCCTGGTTCTTCCCTCCACCTAGAATAGGTCTTCTCACCCCTCTCATTACCTTTCACTCATCCTTTGGGTTCTACAGTGAGGCTTCGCCCCTGACCTACCCCATTTTGCTCCTGTGACCCAGTCCTCCTTTCTGTTGCTGATTTTTAACACCGCTTATTCTGTGTGTGCCTCCCTTGCTAGGCCGTGGTCCTACATGGGCAGGGATGTGTCAGCCTCTTCCCCACCATATGCCTCTTCTCTGCCCCGGCACAGAGCAAGGCAGGAGGATGTTTGTGGATGGATGGGCTGATGTAGGGAGTCCTCTTGGCCTAGGCTGAGGGCTGTGGCTGATGTTAGCCTGCTTTTTCCCAGGCCTGCTGTCCCTCCTGTACCTGCCCACAGGATTCTTCTCCATGGCCCAGGGTGGCTGCCCCTCCCTGTCCACAGAACTGTTGCTCCTGCTACAGCCCTTGTCGGTGCTTACCTTCCATTTGGACCTGCTCTTTGAGCACCACCATCACCTGCCCCTGGGCCTGTCTCAGGCCCCTGCCCCGCCCGGCTCGCCTCCAGCCCTGCAGCAGACTGTGCAAGCCATGCTGCACTGGGGAGAACGGCTGGCCCAGAGCCTTCGTGGGGCTTCCGGGGAGACCCCTCCAGGCCCTTCGGCTCCTTCAAGCCCTCCCAAACCAGGCAGCTGGTGGGAGCAGCTGACCCAGGCCTCCCGGGTCTATGCGTCTGGGGGCACCGAGGGCTTCTCCCTTCCTCGGTGGGGATCCAGGCGGCAAGGGACTGTGGCTGAGGGAGCACAGGAGAGATCGTTGCCTACTGAGGACGCAGCACCAGGCAGAGGCGTGTGGCTGGGGAGACTGTTTGGAGTGCCTGGGAGCCTTACAGAAATTGAAAGTGGAGCTCTAAAGTCCAGGTAATGGGGTACCTGGTTCCCTGCATGGCCTCTGACTCTGTCCTTGAGCCCCCATTCTCCCCAAATTGAAACCATAGTGATCCTTTAGGTCAGAAGTTGGCAGTCTGTTTTTCTACAGCCATGAGCTAGAAGTAATTACATTTTTAAAAAAAGACTTTATTTTTTAGACAGGGGGGTTGGGAGGGAAAAAGAGAAGGAGAGAAACACCATACATGGGAGATACATTGAGAGGTTGCCTCCCCCATGCACCCCCACTGGGGATCTGGCCTGCAACTCAGGCATGTGCCCTGACCCCAAATCAAACCTGCTACCTTTTAGTTCCCAGAGTGGAGTTCAGTCTACTGAACCACACCGCCAGGGCAAATGGTTACATTCTTAAGTCATTATGTTTTAATTGTTATATAAGCACCTACTTAGTGTTCTCCATTTTGTCTTTTTGGCCCTCAAAGCCCCAAATACTATGTAACCCTTTAGAAAAAAAGAAAATGCGCCTTGAGCTCTGCTCTGGGGTCTGGCCGTGGCAGCTCTGTGATGGCTGGGGTCTGGGTGTACTGCTTCCGCAGGTCCTGTAGTGACTTTTGGTGGTGTAGACTTGCGTTGTCACTTCCCTAGTCACCCTGACAAACTGCCACTCTGCCCATAGCAGTGACCGCCTCCTGAGCTCTTTTGAAACATGGGCCCCTCAGCCTCTTCCTCCCTCCAGAGCCCTGGATTCTTGTTTTCCTGGAGTCGGGCTGACCTCTGTGACTCTGTGTCCCTTCAGGAGACCGTCCAGCTGGCTGCCTCCTACAGTGAGTGTGCTGGCTCTGGTGAAGAGGGCAGCACCTCCCTGCTCTCCTGAGGAGCCCGAGGCCTCAGCACCCATCATGGTGCAGACATGCAGGTGAGGAAGGTTGGGAGGGATGCAGTGGTGCACGCGTGCGTTATGTTATGTGTGTGCGCATTTCTGTCTTTACAGAGTGGAGGGGAGGCAGTTGAAAAGGCCGAGGGGCTGTAAAGTCAGATGGGGTGTCATGTCTATGTTGTCTATCAGTGTGAACTCATTTCTCTGAGCCTAAGTTTCTTTCTCTGTAGAGGATAATTTATACCTTTGTTATAGTTATTACAGAGACTAAACATAATTTTATAAAAGCATTTGGGCCTGGGTGGGTAGCTTATTTAGTTAGTGTCGGTCTGATATGCCAAGGTTGTGGGTTCGATCCCAGGTCAAGGTACATACAAGAATCAATGAATGCACGAATAAGTGAAGCAACAAAAATTGATGTTTCTCTCTCTCTCAAATCAATAAATTAGAAAAAAAGGCTTTTGACATAGAGGAGATGCCCAGTTACTGGTAATCATGTACCTGGACGTGCCCATGTGTGCACCCTGAGGGTTCATGCTTCCCTTTAGTGGGATAGTCTAATTTGGCAGCAGGGGTTGCTTCTGATTTGGGGTCTGGCTTCCTTTGGTTTTTCAATCCACTGAATTAGGTTTCTTTTTTTTTTAAAATATATTTTATTTATTTTTAGAGAGATGGGAAAGGATGGGAGAAACATTGATGTGTGATGTGTGAGTTACATTGACTGGTTGCCTCTTGCTGCACCCCCAGCCAGGAACCTGGCCCACAACCCAGGCATGTGCCCTGACCGGGGATTGAACCGGTGACTCTGGTTTCAGGCCGGAGCTCAATTCCCTGAGCCACACCAGCCAGGGCTGAATTAGGGTTCTTGATTTTTAATTAATTCAGCAATATTTTTCATGTACCTACTGTGTGCCAAGCATGCTATGGGAGGGAATACAAAGGTACATATTGGAGCTTGTAGGCCAGGAGACATACCAACAAATAAACGAGCAGGTATATAGAAAAAACCCTAGGAAAGGAAGTCTGAGTCTGTTGGGGCCATATAGACAGGGCTTCTTCCCCAGATATGGGGACTCAGGGAAGGCCCAGGGATGGTGTAGGGCGTGCATGTGTCAGAAGGAACAGGATGCAAAGGTGGAGAAGCCCAAGTGTGGTGAGGAACTGTGGCTACATGATTGGTAGTGGTTGGAGTGGAGGCTGCTGGCAGCAGTGATGGGGAGGATAGAGGCTTCAGTAGGCCAGTTACAGGCCTAGACCTCACTGTGAGGCAGTGGGAGCCGTTGAGGGTCTTAAACTGGAGAATGATCTGACTGCTTATGTTTTTTGAAGGATCTCTGACTGCTGTGTGGAGAATGGAGCTGGGGAGGAGGTTATGAGAGATTAAGGATACCAGTTAGATTACACACAGTGGTTCAGAGAGAGGATAGAGGCCTAAACTAGGGTGGGGGCAGTGGAGTCGATGAGAAAGATAGATGTAGTGGGAGATACAAACATCAAGCTAGTTTTGGTGACTGGATGCGAGGAGTGAGACACCTTGATTTTTGCTGGGAGCAACTGGGTGGAAGGTGGTGCTGTTTAATAGTACAGGGGACACAAGAAGGGGGAATAGTTTGCAGGGTTAAGATGAGTCATTTGATTTTCGTATGTTGAATTTGAAGTACCAGAGAAGTGCAAATCATGGCAAATAAATAGCTGAAGAGTGGGGTTTGGAGCTCAGGAGAGGACTGGGGTCCTGCAGAGGGGTCCCACAGAGAATCCACGTTAGTAGATGGTCCACACAAATCCAATCGGTGCTCCCTGAGCTGAACCAAAGGGACACTCCACACAGTGGGAAGGTGAAGCCTGGGGCAGCTGAGCACCCCCACCCCACTTCATCCTACCATCTCCCTCTGGCTCCCCACAGGGCGGTCCGTGCTCTCTGTGACCACACTGCTGCAGGACCTGATCAGCTGAGCTTCCGGCGGGGGGAAGTGCTGCGTGTCATCGCCACTGTGGATGAGGACTGGCTCCGCTGTGGGCGGGATGGAGTGGAGGGGCTGGTACCTGTGGGGTATACCTCTCTTGTTCTCTAGGCCTAGGACCTTTTCCTTTCCTTCATGTATCTCTCCCTCCTGTCACTTGGGAATGGAATGGCCTGTGAACACTAACCTGTGTAAACTGATCATCCAGAAGCATTTTCCTGGTCTGTAAAATGACACTTTCCTTCCACATCCATTTTTGCTAATATGTAAATTTTCCTTCTTTCCTCTCATATCCACCTGTAAGTTGAAATCTGCTCTTCCAAATATATACAAAGGAATTTCCCTCCATGCAGTCTCTTTCCTCTTCCCCATCTGCATAAGGGAACACCCATTCTACCTGCAAAATGGAAATCTAGCCCCATCTACCTTTTTCATGTGTAAGTGAATTCTGCCAGTACAGTGTATGCGCCTCAGTTCCCAAGACTAGTGGGTCTCTAGTCTCCTTCCTGTATATGAATCTTCTCCCACTCCACCCATCCCATGTTACCTGTATTTATTATGTACTCATGTTGTACCAGGTGCTGAAGTCTGGACACCCCTGGTGGGTGGGCCTGTGGTGTTGGTCTGCCTCCTTCCTCCTTTGTCCCAATAAAGTGTGGGAGTTGAATGTGTGTGTGTCAACTGTGGGTTTCAGGATGCAGGCTGTGCGGGAAGGGAGGGAGGCCCTCTTATGGCAAGATCAAGGGAGATGCTTACTTCCTAGCCCAGATTCAGTTCTTACTACCCGAGGAATGGAGAAGTGGTCCTTGGTTGTGTCTGAATCTCAGGTGTGCCTTTCTATTTGGAGACTTTTAATTGCTTTGTTTTGTGAGACTGATAGGTAGAAGCCTGAGTAAATATGAGAGAGTAGAGAAGATGTAGCCCTTGAAATTGTACGCATTACATCTGTATCTGAGGGGAGGGGAAGGATTAGAGCTGCAGTAAGTGACACATTTTTTTCTATTCAACATCACCCTTCTGTGGTAATATAATTTCAGAAATCGCAATAACTTGACATCTACAACTTTGTTAGGAGTTAATCAGTTTCATTCTTTTGAAATGTGAATAGTTAAGATGCTCTGGAGCTTTGAGGATGAGGTTGGAAACCACTATAAATGATTGCCTAGAAAATAACCAAAAGGTTAGAAGAATAGAAAGCTATATAGTAATTATAACCAGGCAACAGGGAAGTTAGGGGGAAGATGAGAACTATGAAGTGAAACACAGGAAGGATATCTGCAAGTTTTCCTCCATCTTTGGGAACTTGGTTGGAGAGGACAACAGGCAGGTAATGGGAGAGGGGGAAATAAAAACAGATCCAAAGCTTTGTAAGTACTCGGAGCAGGCTTTGGTTAGCCTCAAATGTCTCGTACTTTTGTCATTTTCTAAGATTTATTAGATCCTATTCCTGGCCAGTTCTTACTCATCTGCTCCTTGCTTTTATTTTGCATTTGTTTGGCCGCTCTCTCAATTTTGACATCAGTTTGCATTTCAAAAGGTGTATTCTGGAGTGATGTTTCACCAACTAGATTCTGACAGCCTCTGGGGATTCCTGGTTATATTCTCGGGAGTCTGAGTACTCAAGTTTATGAAGCTTCTTCAATTAATTACTATTGCAAAAAAAGTTTCATTTTTACAATGTTTTAAGTTATAAAACAGTAGATGTGGAAGACTACCATGCTTGGACTTTGGGACCAACGTTTGTCAAAGTGAGATCTGCAGAGTGCTCTTGGGGCAGGGGGTCGGGGGGCTGATTGCCCAAGTTTCAGAAATCTCATTATCGATACAGAGCTTCTATTTTCCATGGACTCAACCTACCATTCCTTTTTCTGACTCCTAGCCCCACGTACTTGGTTTTACAGAGGGAATCCTAGTAAGAAGAATCCCAAGGTAAGTAGTGTTGGAGCATCAGTGAGATTTAGTGACATTTGCAGTCAGAGCTTAATGATTCATGTGGTAACAGAGCAGTGGGACTTCCTTGCAGAACATCATGAAAATATAACACACACTGATATGAAATTAGATGTAGTTGTAAACTATTATATATTATCTAGAACAACTGTAGTAGATACCAATGTTTTAAAAAATTGAACATAAACAAATCAAGAAAAATTAACTACTAATGTATTGTTTTTGAGTCATGAAGAGACTATTACACCTGTGGGGGTGAACCCCCAGCGCTTGGAGCAGTAAAGATGGAGCTCATTTTTTTTCTTACTTATTTTTAGAGAGGGGACGGGAGGGAAAGAGGGAAAGAAACATCAGTGTGTGAGAGATACATCAATTGGTTGCAACGCCCCCGATGGGGGACCTGGCCCACAACCTAGGCATGTGCCCTCACTGGGGATCTAACCAGCGACCTTTCACTTCATGGGCTGGCACTTAATCCACTGAGCCACACCGGCTAGGGCAAAATTGAGCTCTTGTAGTCAATTATCTTGGTGCTTCCGACCAACTGTATTCTAGCTGAAAAAGCCTAAATGTCTGACCCCTGTCTGGGACAACATTCTATTAGATCTTTTAGTTGTTGGCAGGAGTAGACCTATCCTTAGCAGAGTCACACTGGCTGTTTCTGACCCTTTTCTATGACGAATATCAAGATTTTGTGGAGTTCTGGCTCCAACATAGTTACGGGGTGATTTCCGGCAAGTTACTTAACCTTCCTGAGCTTCAGTTTTGCTTTTACAAAATGGGAATAACTACAGAGGGCTGTTCAGAGGATTAACTAACTAGCTATATTACCGTGGGCAAATTAGTTAACCTCTCTGCTGCCTCAATTTCCACACATACAAAACTGGGTTTTGTGACCTATCTAAAAGGGCTGTTGTGAAAAATAATTAAATAAGTGAATACATGTAAACTGCTTACAATGGAAACAGTCTAACACTGTGGGCTAAAAAAATGCGGCCTACCATTATTGTGAACCTTGGAGGTTGTTAATGAGTATAAAATGAGATGACATACAGATGATGTACGTATATACAAGGGACAGAGGTGTAGATGACTGGTTAGGCTGGGCCCTGACCAAAAAGATCCTAGTATTGAGGAAATACCTTTATCCAACAGTCAACAGTGGTGTGTCCATAAGGGCCAAGTAGGATGCTGATGACACGGTTTTAACAAGATCTCTTTGGAAACGGAGTGAAGAAGATACTGGAAGATAAATGGAGGATAGGAAAGAGGAAAAAAATAGCAAGCTCACCACTCTGTAGTTAGGAAAAGTTTTTTCCATTTAATACTAGACTTTCAAGGATTGAGATGCAAGCTTTTTATGCAATTACATCCAATGTTAAAATTGGTAATACATAATTTACAAAGATTAACATCAAAACAATCATCTATTTAGATATGCTTTTGTAAAAAGGAAATATATTAGCAGCATTTATATTTTCCGCAATCACACAGCCTACAGACATGCAGACTAACTGTATCTATTTGCAGTGATGTAGTGCTTTGCCCCGCATTTC
Source organism: Anoura caudifer (assembly GCA_004027475.1). Taxonomy (NCBI): domain Eukaryota; kingdom Metazoa; phylum Chordata; class Mammalia; order Chiroptera; family Phyllostomidae; genus Anoura; species Anoura caudifer. The sequence continues at coordinate 221,280 of PVKU01002319.1, read as the reverse complement.
AAACACCAAAACCCACCTGGCAGCTAGGGGGTTCTTTTAATTTCGTTATTATAAAATAACTGAAAAATAAAAAAGGCATTAATTTCTACACCAGTAAGAAAAAACAAGTTTTTTGCACTTACCTAACATTTGATTGTCTAAAAAACATTTCAGTTTTTAGTCTTTCAACAAAAGAAAGATAAAATGACAGAGCGTAGTGTCTTTTGCTTCTGTTCACGCATTTTACAAAGTTTTTTTCTTTTTACTTTTTTGTCTTTTTTAAAATTTTAGTGTTTAACACTATTAAAAGAAATATTGAATATTAAACTCTTTCCTGTCACTTTCCTGCTTTTGACTAAAAGGAGACTCCCAAAGTGCCCCTGTCCCCACCTCCCTCCCACCCAGCTCCCTGAAATGAAAACCAAAAGAAACCACTCAAATGGGCTTGGACATGCGATTTCTCCAGCTCCACATGTGAGTATCTTATACCCAGGCCTCTTAGTAATGTACAGTGCTTCTCTACGGTAAGAAAATACTCCAAACTATTTTCTTAATTCTCTTTTTTCTTTAATAAAATATTTATTCTGCTTTTTCTCTGCTCAAGGGGATCTTTGGCATCCCCTGTCTCTTTTGTCTTTTCCTCAAGATTGACATAGAAAGGAGAAAAAGGAAAAAAGATTTAATGGAATGGAAGGTGGTCAATGTTTCTACCTAAACAAGTCAGAGTGTCGTCATCATAAGGTAAAATGTACAATTAGGACAGCATTGGTCCAATATTAGAAAAAAGTAATGGGGACTTGTTTACTATTGTATTGCTTGCTAATCACGCAGCAGATGTGTATATATACACACACGCACACATACATATATATACACACATACAACTTGGCACATTTAAAAACCATCTTTTCTCTTATAAGAACATCTAAAACGCATATGCATATGTATGTCTGAGAAGACAACAAAGCAAAGCTTTTTAAATTTTATTTTTAAAGAGACAGTATTGTCTGATAACTTCTGGCCAAGAGAGTGGGAAGGAAGGAAACACCCTGGATTTCCCTCCTGATGATCAGGAGGGTGGAGGAAAGATGAACTAGGGGTGGGGAGAATACACTGTCTCTTTTAAGTGATGGACATTAAAAACTGTACAATTAAGAAAACAAAAGTAGTGTTTTCAATTGATAATCTACACTTACAACAAATACTCTGATAGGTGAATACTGTTCAACAGTCCATGTAGTGACTTTTGTTTGGTGGGGGTTAGAGTTCACTTTTATGTAGCTTTTAAAATGATTTTATTTTGCAATGAATTTCCATTCGCACAGCACAGCAGACACACAAACCACAGCGCATAAATCATACATGTGCTGGGGTGGGGGGCCTGGCCTTCTCATTAGAAAAAAATACTTTCGGCAGGTTATAAAGGTTAAAACAAAGTTAATTATAGTAAGTACTGTGCCCTCTGACCCCATGGGGGCCTTCCCTATTCCATGACTCCATTTGGGGGAGTAGAAGTAGGGAGAGGGGCAGCAGTTACAAGTGCTTTGAGTTATCAACTCATATTTAACTTTGACCTGGTTGGGCAAGAAAGGAGAGAGAAATTTTCCTAATTAGGGATCTGGAAAGAGGCCCCAACTACTGTTTCTGTCTTAAGTCTCTGGGATAGCTTTTAGAGCCCACAGAAAACAGACAGGGTAGGCAAGGGTGGGGTTCCTGGCCCTATACCTTTGGATTTTGACTTACACCTGGGGATAGGAAGCAGCTTCTTAGCAGTGCCTGTGGGATCACAGGATGACAGAAAACCCAAGCTGGGGGAGGGGCAAGTGTTGTAAAGTACCAAAGGTTTTGGTCATTTTTAATGTGCTCTATCCTCCTCCCTACATTATTCTTAACCTTCTAGATAAAGCAATGGAGAGGAAAACAAGTTAAATTGAACTGGTTAGACAGATCCCCTTCCTCTTCCTCTCCACTAGCTCCAAGGTTTATTAAGTACCTAATGTTAACGACATGGCCCCATTCCCCTTGCTGGACGGACCCTTCCTGCCCCTGTCTACACTCAGAGAACAGGAGGCAGGACTGTTGGCTCCACTGGATCCAAGATGCTTGAGGTTGTCACTCTTTGAGGTTCACTTCCGAAAGCTGTTTTCTGGGATAAACAGAGTACGCCTTCGCAGTTTCCTGCCTGATCCTTCCTCTAGCAAGTAGGTCACATCGATGGCTGAAAACAGAACCAAGGAGGTTGATCAAACACCACCAGCCTACTCCTTATTCCAGATTTGAGCTCTAAGAAGATCAAAGGAGTTCAACGATTCCTTTTCTGACCTATAAGCAATTTAGGCCTTCCTCCAGCCCTAGATTAAAAGAAAAAAACAAAACAGACTTCCAGCCAAGATGGACACACAGGTAGACACATTGTGCCTCCTTGCACAACCAAAAGAAGGACAAGTTTAAAAACAAAAAACAACCAGAAATGACAGAAAATTGAACTGTATGGAAGTTCAACAACCAAGGACTTAAAGAAGAAACATTCATCCAGACCCATGGGAAGGGTGGAGATAGGCAGCCAGGAGGAGAAGACTCAAGGGCAGAGAGGACTCTCGGCAAGGCAGCGGCTGGTGGACTGGGTGGTCCCGCATTCGAGTGCAGATAAACTGGAAAGAACAACTGGGGAGTGAGACAGACCACACAACCCAGGGTTCCAGTGTGGAAAAATAAAGCCTCAAAGCCTCTGACTGAAAACACCTGAGGGGGTTGAGGTGGCAGTGAGAGAACTCCCAGCCTCACAGGAGAGTTCACTGGAGAGACCCACAGGGTCCTAGAATGTATAGAAGTCCACCCACCCAGGAATCAGCACCAGAAGGGCCCAGTTTGATGGTGGGTAGTGGCAGAAGTGACTGAAAACTGGCAGACAGCTAACCAAGTGGCACTGTTCCCTCCTGGACCACTCCCCCACATACTGCATCACAACACAGGGACATGGGTTGCCCCACCCTGGTGAACACCTAAGGCCCTGCCCCTTACTACATAACAGGAGCACTGAGACAAAAAACAAAAAAGCAAACAAACAAAAAGCCCAAATGAAAGAACAGATCAAAGCCCCAGAAAAAATACAACTAAGTGAAAAAGAGACAGCCAATCTATCAGATGCACAGTTCAAAACACTGGTAATCAGGATGCTCATAGAATTGGTTGAATATGGTCACAAATTAGAGGCAAAATGAAGGCTATGCTAAGTGAAATAAAGGTAAATGTAGAGGGAACCAATAGTTATGGGAAGGAAACCGGGACTCAAATCAATGGTGTGGATAAGAAAGAAGAAACAAACATTCAACCAGAATAGAATAAAGACACAAGAATTCAAAAAAATCAGGAGAGGCTTAGGAACCTCCAGGACATCTCTAAGTGCTCCAACATCCAAATCATAGGGGTGCCAGAAGAAGAGGAAGAGCAAGAAGTTGAAAACTTACTTGAACAAATAAGGAGAACTTCTCCAATCTGGCAAAGGAAATAGACTTCCAGGAAGTCCAGGAAGCTCAGAGAGTCCCAAAGAAGTTGGACCCAAGGAAGCACACACCAAAGCACATCATAATTACATTAGCCAAGGTTAAAGATAAGGAGAGAATCTTAAAAGCAGCAAGAGAAAAGGAGAGAGTCACCTACAAAGAAGTGCCCATAAGACTGTCAGCTGATTTCTCAAAAGAAACCTTGCAGGCAAGAAAGGGCTGGAAAGAAGTATTCCAAATCATGAAAGGCAAGGACCTACATCCAAGATGACTGTATCCAGCAAAGCTATCATTTAGAATGGAAGGGCAGATAAAGTGCTTCCCAGATAAGGTCAAATTCAAGGAGTTCATCATCAGCAAGCCCTTGTTAAATGAAATGTTGAAGGGACTTATCTAAAGAAAAGAAGATAAAAAATATGAAGAGTAAAATGACAACAAACTCAGTTATTAACAACCGAACCTAAGACAAAAACAAAAGCAAACTAAGCCAGCAACTAGAACAGGAACAGAATCACAGAAATGGAGATCACATGGATGGTTATCAGCAAGGAGCAGGGGAGGATGGATGAAAAGGTACAGGGAATAAGAAGCATATATGGTAGGTAGAAAATAGGGAGAGGTTAAGAATAGTATAGGAAATGTAGAAGCCAAAGAACTTAGAAGTAAGACCCATGGACATGAACTAAAGGTGGGTGATGCGGGTTGGAGAGGTGTGTAGGGCAGAGGGGAATAAGGGGGGGGGATGGGACAACTGTAATAGCATGATCAATAAAGTATATTAAAAAAACCAAACCAAACAAAAAAAAAAACACTAAAAAAAAAAATAAAACTTGTTCTCTAGGGAGGAGGTCCTCACCTTTCACAGTTTCCTTCCCCAGATATAACTAAAAGCAGACCCATGAAAGAACCATACTCTTTTTTAAGAATACTTCCCATTCTGGACAAATAATTAGAAGTTGTTCTTTCTCATTTCGTCTCCCCTCATTCCCTGTTTATTTTAAATGCTAGATATTAGCCTGATCCTTCTTACCATTTTTCCCCGGGATTTTGTCAAGGAGATTGAGCAGTATCTGGTTGAGTCGTTCCCGTTGGTTATGCCGTCGTTCCTCAGGGGTACAGGCTGATTGGGCTTCTTGACTACTCTCTTCTGTTTTTTTTTCACCCTCACTGACTTCAGCAGTGGCCCCTTCCTGTTCTGGCTCCTCCAGGCTTGGCATCTCATTGGCTGCTTGCTCCTGACTGGCCAGAACCTCTTCAATTAAGGGCAGAGCATCATCCTCCTGGCCCAAGTCTTTTAGGGGTGCCTTGGAGCGCTCAGACTTCCAGGACGATCTGCCAGAAGGATATGTAAACTTAGAGTAAGGCTGAGAAGGACACTAGAGGATGGAGGGGGCACGAAGGGAAGACACCTCAGCATGGCTTGAGACCCTGAAGCCTAGCTGTTAGAGCCTTGGCTTAAGAGGTAAGAAACTTATCTCTGGTCTTCCCTTTATTATTATTATTTGAACAAACCACTACTTTTTTTCTGAAATTTGATTTCTATTTGTAAAATTCAATTTTTCTTCTTTCTTGCAGGAACCCAACAAATCCATACAATATATCAGAGCTGGTAAAATTGCTTAGCTAGTTCTAACTGACTGCTTTATGTGTGCAGAGAAGTATGATGCCACTTTGTAATACAATCAGTTCAACTACAATAAATATTTCAATGAAATTTTTACTTTTCCTAAATCTCTTTTCACATCTATTATCTGGTATCTTTTCCCCTTATGGTAAGGTACTGATGATGTAGGTAAACCAGTTATTCCGCCATTCAACAGAAAAAGAAACCAAAGAAAAAGTCTTCAGCACCCCTTCTCCGAGAATACCCATTATGTACAAAACACACACAAATAAAAACTATGAAGTCAAATTGCTCAGCTAAAACTGTTTGTTCCTTGGCAAAGGTCCCAAGAGCTGATATTCCTTGGGGTAATGGGTAAAGCTCACAGAAACCTAAAAACAAAACTTTTCTCAATTGGTCTAGACCTCTGTTCCAAATCCTATTCTTCTTTATTGGTAATCCTTGAAAATCTCTTTCCCTGACCTTACTCCTGGCACTACATTGGACTACCCTGTCAGAGAATCCCCAATCCTAGGGGTGGGTCTGAGTGGGTAGGTGGTTGTTCTTGCTCCATTTAAGTTGTTGGTGAACCCCTTAGGCTCTTCACATCCCCACTGGACTCACCGCCCTCCGTTCCTCTTGTAGTTGTCTGGAACATAATGAGGCTGCAGAGAAGAAAAGGAAGCAGTAAGTGTACTGAGGAGCTGGCAAAGCTGGATCATATGATCTGGGGCCAACTCAGGATAGGGAGGTAAAGGAAGGAAAAAATAGGGGCTAACACCCTTATTAGCTGGGTAATCATATTTTAAAGTCATTAAGTTTAGTACTTTTATTAATCTGTAGGCCACAGTGGTTTTTAGTATTTGTAAGCCTAGGCAAGTAAAAGGATAGGCTCACAATTCTTTTATCCCATCCCAACTTTTAAATAGTTAAGCTTGGGGTTTCAAGCTAATCAGTGATCTGTTGACTGAGCAAGCAAGACGGGAGAAGTCTAGGGAGAGGAAGGGCTTGGTGGTGGGTACAAAGAATATAGAATACTATTTGGAGAAGTCTGAAAATAATAATAGGAAAAATAAGGACATAAAGGTGTGCTTTCTGGTTAGACTATTTCTAAGCATTCCAGTTTGACAGCTATGAGTTTTGACAGGCTCACTTAGAAGAAGACATGAGGATGAGGAGAGCTTAGTCCAGGGTTACATTATAGCAAAGAGATGGATGGGTGACCAAACACATTATGGAATGATGAAGGCACAAAATAATTAGAGGAGTAGGTTCACAAAAATTTGAAAGAAAAATACACATAGGAAAAAGGTTGATAAAAAAAATATTAACAGTGGTTTGGGTAGAGGGATAATACAGTTATGTGCCACTTAATGATGGGAAATGTGTGGTCAGGAGACTTTGTTTTTGTGTGAACATTATAGAGTACTCATACACAAACCTAGATGGTGTAGCCTATTACACACCTAGGCTACAGGATACAGCCTATTGCTCCTCCATAGCATGTTACTGTACTAGATACTGTAGGCATCTGTAACACAATGGTAAGCATGTGTATCTAAACACAGAAAAGGTACAGTAAAAAGACAGTATAAAAGACTAAAAAAAAAAAAGGGCCCTGGCTGGTGTGGCTCAGAAGATTGAGCACAGACCTGTGAACCAAAGAGTTGCTGGTTCGATTCCCACTCAGGGCACATACCTGGGTTGCAGGCCAGGTCCCCAGTACGGGGCATGTGAGAGGCAAACACATTGGTATTTCTCTCCCTCTCTTTCTTCCTTCCCCTCTCTAAAAATAAATAAAATCTTAATTTTTTTTAAAAGATTAAAAAAATGGGGCACCTGTATAGGACACTTACCATGAATAGAACTTGCAAGATTGGAAGTTGCTCTGGGTGAGTCTGAGTGAGTAGTGAGTAAATGTGAAGGCCTAGAACATTATTGTAAACTACTATAGACTTTATAAACACTACACTTAAGCTATACCAAGCTTATAAAACAACATAAAATTAAATCAAGCACAAGAGAAAATGATGCAATTAAGAAATGCAGTAAACCTCCTGGCTGGTGTAGCTCAGTGGATTGAGTGCGGGCCTGCAAACCAAAGGATCGTGGTTTGATTCCCAGACAGGGCACATGCCTGAGTTGCAGGCCAGTTCCCAGCAGGGGATGCACGAGAGGCAACCATACATTGATATTTCTCCCCTTTCCCTCTCTCCTACCCTTCCCCTCTAAAGATAAATAAATAAAATCTTTAAAAAAAAAAGAAAAAGAAATTTACACACACACACACACACACACACACACACACACACACACACGAAATGTAGTAAACCTGAGATGTGTGAGTTTGTTGCTGGTTTAACATGGCATACTGTTTACAGCAAATTTTCTTTTTTTTTTAGATAAACAGAAATGCACTTTAAAATAACAATGAAAAGTATAGTAAATACATAATAAAGTCGTTTATTATCATTATCAAGAATTATGTACTATACATAATTATATGTGATATACTTTTATACAAGTAGCAGCATAGTAGGTTTCTCTACACCAGCATCCCCACAAACATGTGAGTAATGCACTGAGCTAAATGTTACAGAGTTACTAGGTGACGGGAATTTTTCAGCTCCTTTATAACTTTATGGGACCACTAGAGTTATGAAGTGCATGACTGGATGCAATTTTCTTCTTAATGCTTTGTACTTTTAAAATTTTATATAATGATGTCTTCTACTTTAAACCCAGTGATAAACAGAAAAAGCAGTGAACTATTTTAGCCAAAGGTTTCTCAGGGTTCTAGATTCTACTTGCTTTTTAAAATTATGGGTGTGAAAAACAAAAAACTAATATGGGGCTCAAGGGCAAAGATTATAAAGAGGTGAGAGAGAAAAAGGATGAAAACCTGACTAAAGTGTAATCAGGAAATCAAAAATTTCCTGAGACCTAGCTCATGCCAGGAAATGCAGAATAAATGTGTTTAAGCAAACATCCCAGATAGAGATGGAGATTTCTAGAGTTTGGGATGGAAACAGGATGATGAAGCGTGAGCCACTTGAGAATTCTTGCTCTGAATTTCATGCATGAAATAGACAGTCCTGATGCGTACAGTTAGGGTAGAAAGGAGACTTACTGAGAAATCTCTTTTGGGAGTGAGCTTCTTGGGGAAGTGATCAAAGGCATAGGGTTTGGTGCAGACAGGATAGCGGTTCCGGTGGATCTTGTAAAACAGGTGTGCTGACTTGTCAAGCCGATAATCACAGATGTACACATCTTGCTCCTTTACTCCTTTGGGTCTCCCTATGGGTCCAAACATGGTTACATAACCCTCCAATTTTCCCTTCTCTCCCTGAGCTGGGCAGATACTACCACACCAATGGGAGAGCAGTTAGACCCTTTAAGAGGAAAACACTGTAGCTATTACTAAACATTTGGTGACTGCAGAAGAAAAGAGAATTCTTAGACACAAGCAACAACAAAAAAGGAAAACAGCTGTCTAGGAGTTGAAGGGCATACTATGGATGGAAAGAATACAGAAATGATTATTGGAGTACTACAGGGATTTTTGAGGGAAAAACAGAGCAGAATATGGGGAAGTTATGAGAAAAGGGCAGTATAAACAAGGAAAGCATATCTGGAAATGAACACTTTGTAACTGGGGTAATGGAAGTGTCATTGGTATCACAAGGCTCCAAGTAGTTAAGTTTTTGAATAGGATATATATTCTTTTGGACCACTTTGCTATGACACTGAGAGAGCTAAGCAACTAAACTCTGCAACAACTAATATACGCTGAACTTTTTTACTGTGACCATAAACTGGGCTAAGTGCTTTTGTAGACGATTTCATTTAATCTTTACAAAACCCTCTAAAATAGAAACTAATCCAATTTTTTATTTAATCTCTATTATGTTTCTTCTCCATTATCACAGTTCCTTTATACCTCCCCCTACCCCAATAATCCTTATTTACAATAGGTAAACTGCCTTGTCCAAGGATACATAGGTAAAAAGTGGTGGAATGGGAATTATGAAATTAGCCTACATTGTTAACCATGAAGCTTATAAAACCTTTGTGCTTTTCTTTTGTTTGTTTAACATATAGAATTGACAATGGCCTTAAGAATTTTGGAATTGGTGGTGAAGGAACATTATTTTCCCACAAACACTAAGAGAGTGCCAACTATACATTATTATAAATAAAAAAGAAGAGAAAAAGAATAAACATTATTGAGTACCAAGCACTTGGTAAAAGGAAGAAGAAAATAGCCCTAGTTGGTGTGGCTTAGTGGATTGAACACTGGCCTGCAATCCAAAGGGTCACTAGTTCCCAGTCAGCGCACATGCCTGGGTTGTGGGCCAGGTCCCTGGTTGGGGGTACATAAGCAACCACACACTGATGTTTCTCTCCCTCTTTTTCTCCCTCCCTTCCCCTTTCTCTAAAGATAAATAAATAAAATCTTAAAAAAAGAGAAAGAAATAACATAGTATAGCTCTCTAACTTTGGACAATCTTTTATCAGACACAAATGCTAAGAATGGAGTGGGCAATTATAGCTCAATGCTTAGGGATAGGTCATTTCTTAAGTAGCCCAGATCATATTACCTTTACAGTATGTATAGAGGTCCAATACACAGCAGGTCCCCACTACCGCTTCCAAGGGAATGATCTCATAGAGTGGCACCCGAAATAATTCATTGTGATAGAACCGACGTGATGGAGAATGGTGAGTTTCATGGGGACGGAAATAATGGTGGCCAAAGGCAAACCGTTCCTCTCTAAAAAAAAGAAAAGAGAAGGAAGAAGTTTAGCTGGTTAGTCAGATCCTAGTGAATATTAAGCTCTGTGCAGAGAGGGCACAACTGGAAGAAAGAGAAAGATTCTCAACACGTACTTTTCATTCTTCCAAAGCTTCTCAATGCGGAAGATGTCAAGTTTATCTCTGTTAATGTGAGATAACAGTCGATAGGACTGACGGACTGGGTGGCCATCAGGGGTGCGTCGACTATCCCTCATCAGATAAACACAGTCACCTAGGAAGTCAGAGAACACAGAAGAAGGTTAAAATGATTCCTGCATGAATTCTTTTCTTAAATTTTTTTTTTTTATTTTTTGATTTTAGAGAGAGGAAAGAAGTGAGAGAAACATCGGTTTGTTGTTCCACTTACACATTTGTTGGTTGATTCTTGTATGTGCCCTGACCAGGGATTGAACCCACATCCTTGGGGTATCGGGGTGACACTCTAACCAAATGAGCTACCTGGCCAGGGCCGATTCCTGCATGAATTAGGTACCCTTGGTCTGACCCAAGGTCTACACAGAAAGAACTTAAAATCTAAAACAATATATTCAACCAGCAGTCTAATGGTAACAATAAACTCTAGACAATGAAGGTGACATGATTGAGATCTTCCATCTTTTAGAATCCTCTATGTCCTTCCTAGTCTTAAAATTAGCTTTCTAACATCCTGTTCTCTCCACATTAGTTTTATTTGGCAAAGGGGAAATGTATATAAGCCTAAGGACTGAAGGATATAAAAATCTTAATTTTAGCCCTGGCTGGTGTAGCTCAGTGGATTGAGTTCGGGCTGCAAACCAAAGGGTCGCCAATTCAATTCCCAGTCAGGGCACATGCCTGGGTTGCAGGCCAGGTCCCCAGTGGGGGGCCATGTGAGAGGCAACCACACATTGATGTTTCTCACCCTTTCTTCCTCCCTCCCTTCCACTTTCTCTAAGTGAATAAATACCATCTTAAAAAAAAAAAGAAAAAAAATCTTAATTTTATTGCTACTAAAGGTCATGTGGAGTCAAGGCCTATTGAGCAGATAGCAGACACCTTCTACTATCCAGAAAGGTCAGCTTTGACAAACAGGGTGAGCTCCTGTGTACACACCTTGACGAAGCAGTAAGTCATCTCGGAGCAAACAGATGAAGTAGACACAGCCAGGTTGGGCATAATGGGGCCGAGGGATCATGGGTACCTCCTGAGAAGAGCAGAATGCCAATGGATGAGGGCTAGGACTACTACATCCAGCCTGCTGCTGATCTCTACTCAAGAGGAAGAGAACTAAAACCAGGAATTCCCAACCAATTAAGACTTAACTTTTAGTCATTTGGATACACCACAGATATATAACAAAAGATAAAAGCAAGTGGAGTTGTTAAACTTGGGAAAACAAAGGTAGATGACAAAGCAAACAGGCTAAGTACCCCAAACTATATGCTATGAAGCACTAATTGTGCAGTTGTTCTATGCCATCTAGAAGGCATCTGAAAATGTGTAAATGGGAACTTGGTCACAACAACTGGGGGAGCTACTAGCATTTAGTGCCCACAGGTGAGGGACACCAAGTATTCTGCAATGCATCCCTCCCAACAAAGAGCCATTCACTCCAAATGACATTAGCACCACTATTAAAAAATAATGCCTAAATACCTCTTTTTTTTATAGAGGTGACTTTCCCAGTATCACACACATAAATATAGTGGAGCCAAGACAAAAATGCCATTTAATACCTTGGGCAAGTTACTCAACCCATAGTCTCTCCTGGAGTGTGGGGCTGAGGTTAACCTTTGTTGACTTTGAGTCCAGTGCTCTTTTCACTTAAACACTGCTTGACATAAGTGGTATTTACAGTACCAGGTTTTACAAGCAACCTTTTTTATAAATAGTTAGTGTTTATAAAAACCATAGTTTTATATAGTATTATTCCTTCCACAGGTTTCTAGGCATTTTATTTACCTTTGATCACACTCCTAAGAAAAGAAAGGGCAGAATTATTACCCTCAATGTAAAGTATAAGAAACTGATGCCCAGAGACTTATCAAAGGCAATTCCCCGAACCAGGAGCAGGCCAGACAAGATATCATGCACTGCATCTCCTATTTTAGACCAGAGTATTATCAGAGGGCAGCTTACTCTGTCCATGGGCCTTGGGTCACACTGCTCACAAAGGTAGTGCTCCACATCCGAGTTCACTCCCATACAGTCACAGTGCTGCCACACCTGTGGGGAAAACAAATGCGGTGGGGGGAGAGGGGGGAAGTCTTAAGACTTACTGAGAAGTCCTGGAGGCTAAGAATAAAAAAATTAACAAGAGAGGGTAAAATAAACAGGAATTAACTAAGAGATAAGTGGGCATATTCACAACATAGATCTGGGCAAATAAAATAGAAAGATGGATAGTGAATGGGAAAAATGAATGAATACAGTACCAAATTTATTACTTAATAAATAATATACATCAATGATATAGTTACTGTGAAAGGCTTTAACAGTTACAAAATATTTTTACTTAACCTTAGCTAATTATATTTCCCAATAATCTTATTTGTTACTCATAGCTCCACTTTCCATAGAAGATTACAAGTTTAGATATATCAAATGCAGATACTAGGGCTTAAATCGAGGCCTTGACTCCTTCGTCAGCTCTGCCTACTACACTCCATCTATATTAATGCTATAAAGAGTGTAGTACCTCTTCAAGGCAAGGCACTATCCTAAATACTATTATTCTTCTTGATCCAGATGGGAAGTGGGCAGAAAGAAGGGAAGGATAAAATGAAAGAGAGATATAAAAAAGAAGAAAAACAATACGGTGGACAATGGGGGATAATAGAAACCAAGGCAAAAAGTTAAAGTTTATAAAAAGCCTGTCACACCAAGCCAAAAGAGGCACGGGCTGCTTCTTTGAATGTGATCACCATGTTCATCAGGACTACATTTCTGCTTCACCTCCTGACCCTCACCATGCACTTGTCACACTGGATCATGAGGCCTTCGTCCTTGTAGAGGCCACAGATACAGCGGATAACATCATCATCCTTCTCATGCCCATTCTCCTTCTCAGAGACTGAGGTCTCACTGCTGTCTGCCTCACTTGCTGTCTCTCCCACAATCTCATCAATTTGGGCTGATGCCTCATGCCGGGCGTTATAATAGGCCTTTCGCAGGCGGCAAACATCTCTTCCAATTGGGGATTTACGCCCGTAGTACTTCTGAAGAAAGCAGAAGAAAGAAATCATGTTTGGTCTTCTCAATATGGCTTAGAAATATACCTGAAGAGGTAGCAGGATTTTCTTTATCCTCCCATTTTGATTAATAGGTGTTCAATACCATCAAGCAAGTGTCAGGCATCTGAAAACATCTTAACCTGAACTAAAATGAATTAACATTAGAATCTGCATGGTAATTTTTCCATTTGCTCTATTGTCTGCCATTCAACTCCTTTCACAGGTCTTACTGTCCACTCAATAAAATACACAGTGACCATGAAATATGAATTAATGTCATTAAGAATAATGCTGTGGAGAGCTCTTCATTTACTTTTGTCTCGCAGATATTAGGGACAGAGCTAAAGGCTTTAAATACATACAAAAGCTGGATTTCAGTAAAAAGCATGTTATCATTCAAGATTGCTCTAATTCTTCTCCCACATGTCTTTCTCTCATTTCTTGTCTTCAACATCAATTCTTCCTTCAGCTAGTAGCCTCTTTTATCCTTTAAACACCTCTTCAAGGCATTTCAAAAATCACTGAATAGTTTCTTCTCTTCTACACACCATAGAATATTCCATCCTCCTTTAAATCAGTTCAAAACCACCTCCTAATAAGCTTCCCCCATTCTACAACCTACTCATGCAATACCGCTAAATTCCATTGCTAAGAAATATTTGTAATTACTTATAATACGTCTTTGTATTTCACGTAAACTTATTGCCTTAACGAAAAAAACCGTAGATATGATTTAAATGTAGTAAAATGTCTATATTATGTAAATATTAAGATTCAATACTTAAATTAGGTTTTTTAAAAAACTGCTTTTTTGGGGAGTATGATTTAACCTTTCATTTTAGTCATATAAATGTCTTTATTATATAATATTCTATAATATTTAGTACTCTGTAATACTTATCCTAAGGGTAAGCAAAAAAGAAAAAAAAATTGCTGCCTTTCTTAACCAGAAATATGAAGTTTGATAGAAGGTAAAAATCTTAAAACTCTTAGACTAGTTCTCTTCAGAACAAACTTCTTAAATTTGTGTTTGAAGTCAGTGAGAAATACCTCAGCGTTCCGAAAGACCTTGAGCATGTCAGCATCAAAAGACTCCACTGTTTTATAATAACCAATGAGGATCTGCTTCTCTATGGTAGAAAGATCTAGGGGATCAGAGATCTTCTCATAATAATCAGCATTCCTAGAACATAAAGCCAAGGTGTCAATCTGGTACACTCAGTACTTTTCTAAATTCAAATGATTCCCACATATGTGAACTTACTTTTTCTTTGGGGGGAGGTTCAAAAGTGGTGTTGCGAGTGCCTGTCGGGAAGAATCTACAAAAGAATGCAAGGTTTAGTAGAAGGACTATATGACACAAAGGAGGCATGTATTAACTCTTAAATGAAAATACAGAATCCCTAAAATTAAGTTAGAAAAAGAAATCTAAGTTGGTTTTTTTTTTTTTGAAGCCTAGCTATGACAAATGCAAGAATTTTTCAGAAATGCAGGTAAAAGCAGGGATCAGAAGACACTTTCAGGATTATCTGAAACACAAGAGATACAGTATATATGCTTGAAGTGTAACATAATGTTAGGTGGGTAATAAGAAAAGCTTTCTATGAAGAATGAGAGATGGGAACTTATTTAGGTAGCTAGGCCACTTAGTGTGAATTTCAGCTCAAGAAATCATATTACAGCAAAGATCTAATCATCCAGAGATGTTTTCTAGTTCTCCTTAGTATTACTCTGTTGGTTTGGATTCAATTAAATTACAGATAATGAATAATTTAGTACTGTAAATATTTTCTGGAATCTTGTATTATTATAATACTTTGTATTATAAAAATAGAATTCATGTTGTGGGGCTTCTTCTCACTTGCTTTCTAGCAATTTACTACACACACACACACACACACACACACACACACACACACACACAGCCTGTTGTTTCTTGCCCAGGATGTAGTAGACATGTAGATATCTCTATTGCAGTTTCACCTTAGATCAGATGAAGCTGGTTGAAAATGCAGATTGTGATCTTTTGGGAATGGAAAGGGCATAGTTGCCACAACATTTTATATTTTAGAATAGGCTGGTCTTCCTTTTCTTCTCTATTACCTTAGGTTAACAAAACTGTGAAAAGCTACTATAATACAAACAGGCCCTGGCCAGGTAGCTCACTTGGTAAGAGTATCATACCAATAAGCCAAAGTTGTAGGTTCGATCCCTGGTCAGTGTACATAAAAGAATCAACCAATGAATGCATAAATAAGTGGAAAACAAATCGATGTTTCTCCCCCCACAATATCAATAATAATAATAATAATAATAATAATAATAATAGTAATAAAGAATCTGTGAAATGGGAGCTCTAAAATATGAAGAAAAATAGAGAAAGAGAGAAAAAAAATTCCTCAGAATTTAGGGAAAAGAAGAGAAGACCAGCCAAAGTTGATAGCAAAAAGCTGCAATTATGTGTTAAAAGCTTTCATATTAAATATCTCCAAATTTTTTGGTCATAAAAAGTCATGTACATCCCCAAATTACCTACCCCAAATCAAAACCTTTCTTCTGCCCTACCCTTAGCCCCAACACACATCCAAAAGATGTGTTTTGAAAGAGAAACAGAGTAAAGTAATTTTCTTGAAACTTTAGATCCTTTTCCTTTTTTATTTTTTAATTTACTGATTTTAGAGAGAGAGGAAAGGGGGGGGGAGAGACATCAATTTGTTGTTCCACTTATTTATGCATTAATTGGTCCAGTTTTCTATGTGCCCTGACTTGGGATTGAACCTGCAACCTTGGCACATCAGGACAACATTCTAACCAACTGAGCTACCAGACCAGGGCTGGGGTCCTTTTCCTTAATGTATAGATTAGGGCCTGTGAATACTCCAGAATGTTAGCAAAATTATGTATATTCATTCTTTCTAGGGAAAGAACACATAGCTTTTATAAGATTCTCAAAAATATCTGTCAATTAAAACAGGTTAAGAACCATTGCTGTCATGGGTTCATTGCCTTTTTTTTTTTTTTTTGAGAATTTTTATTTATTTATTTTTATAGAGAGGGGAAGGGAGGGAGAAAGAGAGGGAGACAAACATCAATGTGTGGTTGCCTCTCACACACCCCTTACTGAAGACCTGGTGTGCAACCCAGGCATGTGCACTGACCAGTAATTGAACCACTGACCTTTTGCTTTGCAGTCCAATGCCCAATCCACTGAGCCACAGCAGCCAGGGGTAATACTTTTTTCTTAAATTGCTATTTCACTGCCTCATTCAGAAAAATTATATACGAGAGAGACCTGGCATGGCTAAGAAATGTGATTTCTAAATATGGTATTTAACTATGGTAAATACAATACATAAAAAAAAATTGACACATAAGAACTAAGGATTTACAGACAGTAACCTGCAAAGACACTGACAAAAGGAAGAACTAGCATACCTCCCTAAATTCCTAATCCTAAACTGTTACTTGTTCTTGGTCTTGAATGTCTTAGGTGAAGGTAAGTGATATGAGTTTTAAAAAAAGCTAAGAATGAATCTGGGGTGGACACGGTCACCTTTGTAAGAGATGATACCATCACAGATCTCTTTGAAGATCTGGGCTAGGCGGGCTGCTCGAGCCACTTCAATGTTTTCCTCTGCAGCTGCCAACCGTCTTGTTCGAACAGATCGGGCTGTCTGCAGGGCAGAGAACTGGGTCATGAAGACATCTGGAAGGATAAAGTGAAAATCAGCTTTAGGAAAAGAGGAGCTCTACGTGGCTTTCTCTTCCTGCTTTTTGCTCAATTTTCCTTGAAGTGATTAGTAGATTAGTGGTCATGGTATTCTTTTTCCTTTATAGAAAAATCAGGAAACTCTGGACTTTACCAGAGAGACAAATGCTGCAAGTTAGAGGGACCTTATTTTAGTGGTCAAATGCTAGTTAAGTCTGGGCTTCAAAATGAGTTTGTGTTTGTATTCTGGCTTCACTACTCACTAGCTGTGTGATCTTGGGCAGGTTACTTAAACTCGCTCTGTGTCTCAGTTTCTTAACTGTAAAATGAGAATAGTGGTAGTACTTTCCTCATTAGGTAACTATGCATATTAAATGAGATAATCTTTTTAATGTGTTTAGCTCAGAGCCTGACATATAATAAAGATTTAGAAAATAATTATTGATATTACCAGAAAATTTGACTCCCTGAATTATAAATTTGGAGAATTTATGCCAATCAAAGAACTGAGAGGATAGAAGATTTTGGGCAAATTTCTAAATCTATCCAGTTCCCACTCAGCATATTTCTCATGCAAAATACAGATTGCTTGTACTGTTTGAGGTACAGAAAATAAGAGCATAAACTTTTGAACACTTTATTTTCAGTTAGAACAGAGTATCTGAACATGCCAGTTTTCCTGATTTCAATCTGTTTTGGATAACAAATCTACATCAGAGGTGCTGTTATGTTATTCACTCATGAAAGTTAGAAAAAGAAAAATCTGAAGGTCTATGTATATAGATCTAAGTATATGTATAGATCTATTTATATAGATCAGCATATATAGATGCTGATCTAAATACGGGAGGCAAAAAGTCTTCAAATTAATACTGATATCATTTTCCACTGCATTTGTTATCACTACTTACCCTGTCTGCAAGGTATTTTCCAATTAAGAAAGGAGACAAAGGACTCACTACCTATATCATGTCTAGTGACTTTCAGGCTGTAGGTTATGTTTGGGAGGCTAATGGAAGGGGGTTTCTTCCTATTCCCTAGAGCAGGAACAAGGAATTTGAAGAGTTTGAAGGACAGCTGACTGTTGATTGGTATTTCAATGCTTGTATCTTAAACTTTTTTAGAGCAGACTAAAAGGAATCTTTGAAAGTAACGAAAATAATCCCTTTTGAGATAATCTTTTAGAATTAGTAGGAATGTTTCCCAGTTCTTACCAGACTTGATGTTCCCATCATCTCGGCAGATGCCATTCCAGCGGGTATATAACGATGCTGAGTGAATATTATCACCAGTGTGCTTTACTTCCTCCTGCTTCTGCCAAATCTTCTCCCAGTTTCGGACCAAGAACACATGATGCTTTAATACAAAGTTCCTACAAGGGAGGGAGGAAGGGAGGAAGGAAGGAAGGAAGGAAGGAAGGAGTTCCCTTATTCATTAATTCAATAAGCACTTATTACCTGTCCGTTCTATGTAAGCCATTGTCAAGATGTTGTAAGTGAATGCTTCTCACCCTAGCTGGTGTGGCTCAGTTGGCTGGGCATCATTTCACAAAGCAAAAGGTCACTAGTTTGATTCCCCATCAGGGCACATGCCTGGGTTGCAAGTTTGGTTCCTGGCTGTGGTGCTTATGTGTATGTGACCACCAATTGTTATTTCCCTTTCTTCCTCCTTCCTCATCTCTAAAAATAAATAAACAACATCTTAAAAAAAAAAAGGATGCTTAGACTTCCGGCCAAGATGGGAGGTGTAGGTGGACACACTGTGTTTCCTCTCACAACAAAAATATAGAACCAAAAAAACCCAACCAGAACAGATAGAAAATTGAATTGTACGGAAGTCTGACAACGATTCACCCAGACCACTAAGATGGGTGGAGTCAGTGGTTGGCGGAGGGAGACGGGTTGCAGCAGAAAAAGGCAGTGGGGGTGCAGGCGGCAGCTGGCACACCCCGGGGGCACAGCACAGGTGGCAGTTACCAAGCATGGGGAGGGAACAAGCAGACCCAGTGTGGCGCACAAAGTGACTGACCGTGGTCACACATTCGTGCGCAGATTAACCAGGCAAAAATGGGCAGCAAGACAGACTGCACAATGCAGGGCCCCAGCGCTGGGAAATAAAGCCTAAAAGTAT
The DNA here is from genome assembly GCA_004027475.1 of Anoura caudifer. Taxonomy (NCBI): domain Eukaryota; kingdom Metazoa; phylum Chordata; class Mammalia; order Chiroptera; family Phyllostomidae; genus Anoura; species Anoura caudifer. The sequence continues at coordinate 202,347 of PVKU01002319.1, read as the reverse complement.
CGATTGAAAATACTTGTGGGGATTGAAGTGGTGGGAGAGAATCCCAGCCTCACAGGAGAGTTTGTTGGAGAGACCCACAGGGTCCTAGAACATACACAAGCCCACCCACATGGAAATCAGCACCAGAAGGGCCCAATTTGCTTGGGGAAAGCGTTGGAAGAGACTGGAATCTGAGAGAAAGCAGAGCAAGCCCCATTGTTCCCTCTTGGACCCCGCCCACACATCCAGCATCACAACCCAGCAACTGGGTTGCCTGGCCTAGTGAACACCTAAGGCTCCGCCACTCATTATGTAACAGTCGCGACTAGACAAAAAAAACAAAAAAAAAACAAACAAAAAAAAAACAAAAACCAACCAACCAAACAAACAAAAAAAACCAAAAATGGCTCAAACGGGAGAACAGATCAAAGCCCCAGAGCTAATTCATCGAAGTGACCAAGAGATAGCCAAGCTATTGGATGCACAGTTCAAAGCCCTGGTGATCAGGATGCTCACAGAATTGGTTGATTTTGGTTGCAAATTAGCTGAACAAATGAAGGCTACAATAAGTGAAATGAAGGAAAACGTGCTGGGAACCAATAGAGATGGGAGGAAAACTGGGACTCAAATCAATGGAGTGAACCAGAAGCAAGAAAGAAACAACCAAACAGAAAAGAAGGAAGAAACAAGAATTCAAAAAAATGAGGAGAGGCTTAGGAACCTCTAGGACATCTTTAAACGTCCCAACATCCAAATTATAGGTGTACCAGAAGGGGAAGAGGAAGAGCAACAAGTGGAAAACTTATCTGAACAAATAATAAAGGAGAACTTCCCCAATCTGGCAAAGGAAATAAACTACCAGGAAGTCCAGGAAGCTCAGAGAGTCCCAAAGAAGGTGGACCCAAGGAGGAACACACCAAGGCACATCATAATTATAATACCCAAGATTAAAATGAAGGAGAGAATCCTAGAAGCAGCAAGGGATATGGGGACAGTCACCTACAAAGGAGTTCCCATCAGACTGTCAGCTGATTTCTCAAAAGAGACCTTACATGAAAGAAGGGGCTGGAAAGAAGTATTCCAAGTCATGAAAGGCAAGGACCTACATCCAAGATTGCTCTGTCCAGTGAAGCTGTCATTCAGAATGGAAGGGAAGATAAAGCACTTCCCAGATAAGGTCAAGTTCAAGGAGTTCATCATCACCAAGCCCTTATTATATGAAATGTTAAAGGGACTTATCTAAGAAAAAGAAGATAAAAAATAGGACAGTAAAAAGACAGCAAACTCAGAGATATTAACAACCACACCTAAAACAAAAGCAAACTAAGCAAACAAGTAGAACAGGAACAGAAACACAGAAATGGAGATCACAGGGAGGGTTAGTAACAGGGGAGTGGGGGGGGGAAGGTACAGAGAATAAGTAGCATAGACAGTAGGTAGAAAATAGACAGGGGGAGGGCAAGAATAGTGTGGGATATGTAGAAACTAAAGAACTTATGACACATGGACATGAACTAAAGGGGGGAATGTGGGTGGGAGGGGGTGTGCAGGGTGGAGGGGAATGATGGGGGAGCAATGGGACAACTGTAATAGCATAATCAATAAAATATATCTAAAAAGAAATAAAAAACATATTTATTAATGAATTCAGTCTTTATAAATGGAATTATGTATGGCGAAACAGTATTCAGTTTTGCGCCTTTACTTTTTCCCATATAACATAAAACATTTCCCTATATATTTTCAAATGTATGGAAAATATAACTTCAAAGCTACGAAAAATTTGGCAACTAAAGCAACCTAACTTGAAGGCAGAACTTTATGGAGTATATGTACAAATTCAAGAGGAATTTGCCCAGATGAAGAACTGGCTCAGGATTAGCTAAGACAAGGAGAACTGAACTGACAGATGAAGGCAAAGATATTTAAGATATCCACTGGGTAAACTATGTTAGGTACAGTGCCTGCACATGGGTCTATAAACTTAATTATACATACTTTTTATAAATTTTAATTGTCACCTGATGGTATGCTTATTAATTTAGAGAGGAAGGGGGAGAGAGAGAAAGAGAAACAATGTGGGAGAGAAACATTGATCTCTTGCCTCCCATATGCACCTCAACCAGGGATCAAGCCTGTAACCTAGGTATATGTCCTGACCGGGGATTGAACCGAAAACCTTTTGGTGTATCAGATAAAACTCCAACCAACTGAGCCACTCAGCTAGGCAGTTACATGTATCTTGATTGATCCTACACAATTTGGATTCTGTAATTTAATTTTCACCCTAGCACACATATAAGATGTGACTTTGAATAAATCTTAAACGATGGGCCTTAGTAAATGGAGATTAGACTAATTTGATAGTTCCTGACTTTGGCTGTACATTGAAATCACTTGGGGAGCTTTATAAACTATTGATGCCCGAGTTCTACCTCTGAAAATTCTGGGTTAAGTGGTCCTGGGTGTTGCCTGGGCATCAGAAGGTTTTTAAAAGCTTCATAGGCTATTATGCAGCTAAAGTAGAGAACCACTACATTAGCTCATTCTATTTCGCTGAAGTTTAAGATTTTTGTGAGAAGTAAAATACAATAAAAGGGGCTAAAATTATAAAGATATAAATAAGGATAAACTTTTTAAGAGATCAGGATGCATAGTCAGGGGAATATAGAAAAACTTGAAAAAATAGAGGACATATTTACTTTGCTCACCTTTATATGCATCTTAGTACAAGGAAGAGCAAAAATAACCACTAAAAATCCTTTTTATTGCTCTGTTAACATATCAAAGCAGGGATCCTTAACCTTTTCTGTGCCATGGATTCCTCTGGCAGACTCATGAAGCCCAAGTAACACTTCTCTGAACAATGTTTTAAAAGTATTTTAGATTAAATTTACACTTCTAGCCAAAGTGGAAGGGTTGGTAAACATGGCTTATTTCCGTGCACAGCCACATCAAAATTACAACTAAACTGTAGAGCAATCATCATTCAGAGTTGTCAGCAATTGAACTGAATGGAAGTCCTACAACTACAGAATTCAGGAAGAAACCACACTGAGACTAGTAGGAGGGGTGGAGATGTGAAACGAGCTGATGCCACACCAATCAGTGGTGGATAAAAACCGGGAGGTACATCTCAGGAGCCACAGGTCCCAGCCCCACACCAGGACCCCCAGCTCAGAGTTCCAGTGCCAGAAAGATAGGTCTCCATAACTTATGGCTGTAAAAACTAGTGGGGATTGAGGCTGTGGGAGCAGACACTTCTGGAGTCCCAGGCAGTTCCTCTTAAATAGCTCATGCACAGAAATACTTGGACTCACTTCCTCTGAGCTCTAGCACCAGGGCAGGAGATTGAAAGGCATCAGAGACATATGGGGAGGAACTGAATCATCTGGCATCAGGGAGATAGCTGAAGGACACTTTCTTCCCAGACAGAAATGCTGGCAGAGGCCATTGTTCTTTTGCTGAGCCCTCCCCAACACAGCCACAGAGCCAGCAGTTTGGTGCCATCTGAAGACTTCATCCACCTAGATCACATTGCATGCCCCACAAGTTGGTGATTCCCTGAGGTCCTGCCCCACCCACCTTTCAGAACCACCCAAGCTGTTTCCAGTGGATTTTCCATATGAATGGCTTATCTTAGCCCAGCTTTAGACTTTCCTAAATTCTCTCCAACAAGCAGTACTTGGCTTCAGTGAGCCCTGCACCTCTCGTTAGTCGCCCTAAGCCTGGAACTAATAGCACTTGGTCTTGATACACAGCTGGGACTCTCCTGGGAACTTCAAAGACCAGCAAATTAGCAGCCATCTCACTATGTAGCTTATGTTGTACAACACTGGACAGAACACAGGCAGTGGCTGACCTAGGATGTGCCAACAGCAATCAAGGCTCAACTACAACAGGAGGGTATACGGAGCCCACACAGTGGATACACCATGAGTACCCAGCTTGGGTAACAGGGGAGGCTGTCCCATTGAATCCTATAGGACACTTACTACATTAGGGCATTCTGTCAAGTCTGGGAGATGTAGCAACTCTCCCTAAAACACAGAAACAAACACAGGAAGGCTGCCAAAATGAGGAGACAAAGAAACATGGCTCAAATGAAAGAACAAAACAAAACTGCAAAAAAAAAAAAAAAGAACTAAACAAAATAGAGACAAGCAATCTACTTGATGCAGAATTCAAAACACTGGTTGTAAGGATGCTCAAGGAACTTAGTGAGGACCTCAATAGTATGTAAAAAATCCAGTCAGAAACGAAGGACACATTGATCGAAATAAAGAGCATTTTGCAGGGAATCAACAGTAGCAAGGATAAAGATGAGAATGAAATCAGTGATTAGTAACATACGGAAGTAAAAAACAACCAACTGGAACAGCAAGAAGAAAAAAGAATTAAAAAAATGAAGACAGGGTAAGGAAGACAGCCTCTGGAACAACTTCAAGCATACCAGTATTTGCATCATGGGGGTGCCAGAAGAAGAGCGAGTGAGTAAGGAATTAAAAACCTGTATGAAAAATAATGAGAGAAAACTTAACCTGGTGAGGGAAATAGATATACAAGTCTAGGAAGTACAGAGAGTCCCAAACAAGATGAACCAAAAGAGGCCTAACACTGAACACATTAAAGTGCCAAAGGTTAAAGGCAGAGAATCTTAAAAGCAGAAAGAGAAAAGTGGCTAGTCACCTACATAGGAGCTCCCATAAGACTGTCACCTGATTTCTCAAAAGGAACTTTGCAGACTAGAAAGGACTGGCAGGAAATATTGAAAGTGATGAAAAGCAAGGACCTACAACCAAGATTAGCTTACCCAGCAAAGCTATCATTCAGAATCTAAGGACCGATAAAGAGTTCCCCAGACAAGAAAAAGGTAAAGGAGTTAATTACCACCCAACCAACATATATGAAATGTTAAAGGGTCTTCTTAAGGAAAAGATAAAAAACATGAACAATTAAATGTCAATAAATACTATCTGCCAACAAATGAATCTAAAAACAAAATAGACACATAAGCAGAGGAGAAACAGAATCATAGCTACAAAGTATGTTTTGATGGTTGCCAAAGGGAAGGGAGTCGGGGGATGGGTAAAAAAGGTAAAGGGAATAAGAACTACAAATTGGTAGTTAACAGAACAGTCATGGGTATGTAAAGTACAGCATAAGGAATATAGTAGGCAAAGAACATATTTACGCATGACTCATGGACATGGACAATGTTGTCGGGAATGCCTGAGTGAGTGGGGGTAACTGGGGAGAGAGAGATAAGGGGTAAAAATATGGACAATGGTAATAGCATAAATAATAAAATATAATTAAAAATTAAAAGTCTTTAAAATTAGACTTCTGGCCAAGATGGAAGTATAGGTAGACACACTGTGCTTCCTCACACAACCAAAACAAGGATAACAACAAATTTACAAACAAAAAACAACCAGAAGTAACAAAAAAATCAAACTGTATGGAAGTCCAACAACAAAGGAGTTAAAGAAACCTATACCCAGACCAGAAGGAGGGGTGGAGATGGGCAGTTAGGCAGAAAGGACTTTCGGCAAGGTGGCAGCTGGTGGACTGGACAAAGCAGCGGCTGGTGGAGTGTGCGGTCCCATATTTGCGTGCGGATAAACCAGGAGGGACAACTGGGGAGCGAGACAGACCACACAACCCAGGATTTCAGTGTGGGGAAATAAAGCCTAAAAACCTCTGACTGAAAAGACCTGTGGGAGTTGAGGCAGCAGGAGAAACTCCCAGGGTCCTACAACATACAGAAAACAACCTGGGAATGTGCACCAGAAGGGCCCAATTTGTTTGTGGGTAGTGGAAGAAGTGACTGAAAGCCAACAGAGAGCTGACCAAGTAGCACTGTTCCCTCTTGTACCCCTCCCCCACAGACAGTGCCACTACTCAGCGACCTGAGTTATCCTGCCCTGGTGAATACCTGAGGCTCTGGTCTTTACTATGTAACAGGTCTGCAGAAACAAACGAACAAAAAAAAAACCCCAACCCAAATGAAAGAACAGATTAAAGCTCCAGAAAAAATAGAACTAAGCAACAAAGAAATAGCCAATATATCAGATACAGAGTTCAAAACACTGATAATCAGGATGCTCACGGAAATGGTTCAGTATGGTTGCAAAATGGAGGAAAAAGTGAAGGCTATGAAAAGTGAAATAAAGGAAAATGTACAGGGAACCAACAGTGATGGGAAAGAAACAGGCACTCAAATCAATAGTGTGGACCAGAAGAAAGAAATAAACATTCAACCATAACAGAATGAACAAACAAGAATTCAAAAAAATGAGGAGAGACTTAGGAACCTCTGGGACAACTTTAAACATTCCAACATCTGAATCATAGGGGTGCCAGAAGGAGAAGAGGAACAGCAAGAAATTGAAAACTTATTTGAACAAATAATGAAGGAGAACTTCTCCAACCTGGAAAGGAAACAGATTTCCAGGAAGTCCAGGAAGCTCAGAGAGTCCGAAAGAAGTTGGGCCCAAGGAAGCACACACCAAAGCACATGGTAATTACATTAGCCAACATTAAAGAGGAATCTTAAAAGCAGCAAGAGAAAAGGATACAGTTGCCTACAAAGGAGACTTACCTAAGGAAAAGAAGATCAAAATCTATGAACAGTGAAATGACAACAAACTTACAACTATCAACAACTTAACCTAAAAAAAAAAAAAAACAACAAAAACGAAAACAAACTAAGCACACAATTAGAAAAGGAACAGAATCACAGAAATGGAGATCATTGGAGATCACAGAAATGGAGGGTTACCAGTGGGGGAAGGGGAGGAGGAGAATGGGGGAAAAGGTACAGGGAATAAATATCATAAATGGTAGGTAGAAAATAGACAGGGGAAGGTTAAGAATAGTATAGGAAATGTAGACACCAAAGAACTTACATGTACGACCCATGGACATGAACTAAAGGGGGGGGGATGCAAGTGGGAAGGGGTGTGCAGGGTGGAGGGGAATAAAGGGGGAAAATGGGACAGCTGTAATAGCATAATCAATAAAATGTTTAAAAATATTTAAAATTAATTAAAATCTTAAGTAATTTGAATACATAGGATTAAAAGGAAACTACGCTAAAATATTTTCCAGAATATTTGTTTTTAGTTTTTAAGGACTTTATTTATTTTTTAGACAGTGGAAGGAGGGAGGGAAAGAAACATCAATGTGTGGTTGCCTCTCACATGCCTCCTACTGGGGACCTGGCCCGCAACCCAGGCACGTGCCTTAGACTGGGAATTGAACCAGCAACCCTTTGTTTTGCAGGCCAGTACTCAATCCACTGAGGCATACCAGCCAGGGCATAGTCTTCACAATATTTAAATTAATTTTTTAATACATAAATTTTTATAGCTGACAAAATCTAGTCGTGGGTTTCATAGGCATAGTAATTTTGAAGTAGAGATGAATGTATAATATTTTGATATATTTGTAACATATATAACATAAAATGAAAATGTGAATATTGGTGACAATATTCATGGAAACTGAAAATGCTACACACACACACACACACTCTCTCTCGTTTTTTTTTTAATTTTATTTTTGCCCATGGTCATATTTAAAGGAAATAGTAAATTTCATTCAGAAATGAGGGAAAATAAAGATACAATTTTCCCTCATCCAAGTTCACAGATACCTAGAATCTTTGTTTAAAGACCTTCTCCACAAAAGAAATGGCTCAACTATATAGATGTTTAATAAACTGAGAAGCAAATCATACAATATCAAGAGCTCCAGTAAGAAAATCTTTTTACCTCTCTCTATTGGACATGGGCTTCATTTGTAACTGAGGGGCCAATCTTGTTGGAGTGTTGATGTTTTCATTGGGTTCCTCAGAGAGGTGGCCTCTCTGAAAAAGAGATGGATCAGAATGCATGAAAAAAAAAAACAATCAATCAGAAATCACTTTAAAGAACATTAAAACCACTCTAAAGATTCCACCTTTTGGTATTTCCTTTATATCAGTAACTGCCTCTGAGGAGCTATTTGAGGAAAGCCATGAGATAATTATTTACCCTTTTTTTCAGCTTGTGCTTAGACTTCCTCTTTTCTTTTGACCGTCCAGACTTTTTATGTGTGGCCACAGGCTGGCTGCTTTTGCTGCTGGTGAGTCCATTCATACGCTGACTCTTGCCTCCGATGATTCCTCGACATTTCTCAAAACCACACTTACACAGTTGCTTTAAAAAGAAAGAGAATGCTTTTAGCCTGCTGACTCATTTAAAGTAGGACTGCCAGAACATTTAGACACCCAACAATAAGATTAATCAAGAAATTTCCATATAGAGGAAAACAATTAATTGAGAATAAAATAAGTATAAATAAGTTTCCACTGTAGTTGAAAGCAAAGATTAAACACTGGAAAAACTTCACCAGAATTGTTAAAAACTGACTGGTGACCAAAAATGATTGAGCAATCTCTTTCTGCAGAGTTCTGAAAGAATAAAAGAGATCTATACATCCTAGATAAGTGTAGTTAAGAGTGAAAAATTGTTTCCTTCACTGCACTTCTCAATGGTACAAATCAGTTTATTGAAGGCCTATGTTATACAGAGCACTGTGACCAAGTTCAACCTCCCTCTTGGAGTCCTTATTCTTACCTGTTTCTCAACATTAAAGGAATGAAAGTTGTAATCATAAGTGAGTTCAGTACCAGCTGGCATATCTTTAAGAGCATATAATCCAATCCGGTATACTCCATTAACAGACCTATAGAGAATTGGAGAATTAAAGGTAGAGATTCTTAATACTGTGCCTGAAAACCACACACACACAAAAAAGGTACACTGATTTAAAATTTATCTTTGTTTCTATATCCAATTACTCAAGTTTCTGGGACAAGCTCTGCACCTTTAATCTATCTTCTATTCTATTCGGACTATATAATACTGCCAGGCTAATAGCCCTAAATCAATTTTCTGGAAAACATGGTCTATATTGTCAATTACAATAGGTCTTAAATTTTCCTGTTTGGTAATCAAAGTCCTTTTAAAACATGGCTTTAGTCTACTTGTTAAACAAATTAAAAGGATCTACTACTATGGTTTACCTAAAAAAATAATCTTCTAGTTCTTATTGGTCTCCATCTTTCTTCCCTGTACACCAGTGTCTCTTTTGTTCTATTTTACATTCCTATGATTGACCTATCATGTACTTTATTTATTTATTTTTAAAGAATTTTGCCTGCTTCTTTTTTACTTTTTTTAAGATTTTATTTATTTATCTTTAGAGGGGAAGGGAAGGAGAGAGGGAGAGAATTATCAATGTGTGGTTGCCTCTCATGCATCCCCTGCTGGGAACTGGCCTGCAACCCAGGCATGTGCCCTGACTGGGAATCAAACTGCGATCCTTTGGTTCGCAGGCCTGCGCTCAATCCACTGAGCCACACCAGCCAGGGCCTATCATGTACTTTATATAATAAGTACAACTAATACTTGTTATATTAGTGATAGCATTTTGTTTTATTAACTTATTTAATACTCCTAACAACTGTACAAAAAAGTACTATTATTAGATAGTATTATAACCCCCATTTTCTAAATGAGGAAGCTGAAGCACAGAGAGGATAAGCAACTTGCCCAAAGTCAATGGAGCTATTAGTTATGGGAATCAAGTTTCAAAACAAGGTAGTCTGGTTTGAAAGCTTAATCACTATGCCATACCGATAACAGATTATCTCAGTACTTCTCAGAGCAACTTCAGATGTTCTCAAATATTTCAGATGTAAAAAATGTAAAAACTATTCTGAAGTCCAATTTGTCCATTTTTTGAGTTACTGTGCCATTGGAGTCACATCTAAGAGATCAATTCCAAGTCAAATGTTGTGAAGCTTTTGTCCTATGTTTTTCTTTTATGAGTTTTATGTTTTACACTTAGGTTCCTGAACTATTTAATTTTTGTATTTAGTATTAAGTAAAGGTACAACTTCATTGTTTTGCATGTGGATATTCAGTTTTACCAGCGCCATTTGCTGAAAAGACCACCCCCTTCTCCACTGAATGGTTTGGGCACACTTGTCAGAAATCATTTGATCAGCCCTGGATGGTGTGGCACAGTGGATTGAGTACTGGCCTGTCAGCTAAAGAGTTGCCGGTTTGATTCCCAGTCAGGCACATGCCTGGGTTGCAGGTCAGGTGGGGGATGCTTGAGAGGCAACCACACATTGATGTTTCTCTCTCTCTCCTTCCCTTCTCCTCTCTCTAAAAATAAATAAATAAAATCTTAAAAAAATAATTTGATCACATATGTGAGGGTTTATTTCAGGGCTCTCTATTCCACGGGTTTATATGTATGTCTTTATATCTACACCACTGTAGCCTTCTATAAAGTTTTGAAATCAGAAGTGTAAGTCCTCCAGTTTTGTTCTTTTTCAGGATTGTTTTGGTTATTTGGGGTCCCTCGATATTCCAGAGGAACTTTAGAATGTTTTTTTTTTTCTATTTCTACAAAAAAAACACTGAGGTTTTGATAGGGATTGAAATGAAACTGTAAATTGCTCTGGGTAATATTGACATTTTAACAATATTAAGTCTTCTAACCAATGAACCGGCAATGTCTACATTCATATTATCTTCAATATCTTCAGCAATATTTTGTAGTTTTCATTGTACAATTCTTTCATCTCACTGGTTAATTCCCAGATATTTAATTCTTTTTGGTACTAACATAAATGGAATAGTTTTCATAATTTCCTTTTCAGATCGGTTGCAAAGAGAAATATAACTGGTTTTTGTGCACTGACTTAGTAGTAGAAGTGTCCTGCTACTTCGCTCGACTTATTTATGAGATCTATCACCTTTTTGCATAATCTTTAGCATTTTCTCCATTTAAGCTCCTACTGTATGTAATCAGAGATAACTTTACTTCTTCCTTTCTAAATTGGATGTCTTTTGTATCTTTTCCTTGTCTTACTGCTCTGGCTACCATTTCAAAAAGCAGTGGTGAAAGTGGGCTTCCTTGTATTGTTACTGTCTTAAGAAACAAAGCTTATACCACTGAGTATTATGTTTGCTATGGGTTTTCATGTTTTCAAAATACATATATATTAAGGTAGTTCCCTTCTATTCCTATTTTGTTGATTTTTTTCTAAAGATTTTTACTTAAAAAATTATTTTATTGTTGTTCAATTACAGTTGTATTTTCTCCCCACCTCTCTCCTGTACCCCCACTCCAAGCCCCACACCTCCCTCCCTTGGTTTTACTCATTTTTAGAGAGGGGAAGGGAAGGAGAAAGAGAGGGAGAGAAACATCAATGTGTGGTTGTCTCTTGCACACCCCACACTGGGGATCTGGCCTGCAACCCAGGCGTGTGCCCTGACTGGGAATTGAACCGGTGACCCTTTGGTTCGCAGGGTGGCACTCAATCCGCTGAACCACACCAGCCAGGGCTGTTGAATATTTTTATCATGAAAAGGGTTCTTATATATTCTGGACATTAACCCCTTACCAAATATATGATTTGAAAATATTTTCTCCTAGTCTGTAGGTTGCCTGCTCTGTAAAGCCTCTGTTTGATGCATAGTCCCAACTTGCTTGTTTTTGCTTTTGTCGTCTTTGCTTCTGGTGTGAATCCCAAAAATCAATGCCAGCATCGAGGTCAAAAAGTTTATACCTTATGTTTTCTTCTAAAGGTTTTATGGCTTTAGCTGTAATGTTCAAATCTTTAATCTATTTTAAGTATGTTGAAAGATAGTGGACATGTATTTTTTTGCTTGTCCAGTTTCCCCATTTTTGAAGACACTCTCCTTTCCTAAATGCATATTCTTGGTTCTTTGGTCATTAATTAACCACACATGTGTGGGTTTATTTCTGGGCTATTATGTTCCATTCATCTATGTGTTTGTTTTTATGCCAATATTACATTGCTGTGATTATGTTAGCTTTCTAATATAGTTTCAAATCAGGAAGTGTAATACTTCTAGCGTTGTTTTTCTTTCTTAAGACTGCCTTCGAAAATTTGGGGTCTTATGTGGTTCCAAACAGATTTGAGGACTGTTTGTTCTATTTCTGTGAAAATTGTCATTGAAATTTTGATTTTTATTGCACTGCATATGTAGATTGCTTTGGGTACTATGAACACTCTACCAATGCTAATTCTTCCAACCCATGAGCACAGAATGTTTTCACTTATTGTAGCTTCTTATAAATTCTTACATTAATGTTATGTAGAAACACCTCTTTACTATTTTGGTGAAATTTATTCCTAGGCATTTTATTATTCTTGATGCAACTGCAAGTAGAGTTTTTTTCTTAATTTCTCTGACAGTTCATTATTGGTGTACAGAAATACAAATGATTTTTGTATTTTGATTTTGTATCCTATAACTTCACTGATTTAGTTTATTAGTTTTCTGTTTACTGGTGGTCTTTAGGGTTTTTTCTCTACAATATCCTGTCATCCAGAAATAGGGCCAGTTTTATTTCTTCCTTTTCAATTTCAATGCTCTTTATTTCTTTTTCTTGCCTAACTACTCTGACTATAACTTCCAGTACTATGTCAAATAAAGTGGCAAGAGTGAGTATCTTTATCTTGTTCCTGACCTTAAAGGAAAAGCTTTCAATCTTTTACCACTAGGTATAATGTCAGCTATGGGTTTGTCGTTTATTATGTTGAAGTATATTACCTTATACCTACTTTGCTTAGAATCTGATCATAAATCAATGCTGAATTCCACTCTTTGTCTTTTGGCTGGAGAGTTTAAACCATTTATGTTTAAAATGATCACTGGTGAGGGAATTACTTCTGTTGTTTTACTATTTGTTTTCAATATGCCCTATAGATGTTCTTGGTCCCTCATTGCCTACATTCCTGTTTTCTATAATAAACAGTTGTTTTTTTGTAGTAAAATGATTAATTTTCTTAACTTATTTTTGTATATGTGTATAGCTATTATCTTTGTGGTTACTATGAAGACTGTAATTAATATCCTAAAATTTTAATACTGTAATTTTAACTTAAAAAAACTGTGTCCCTTTACAGCTTTTTCTCCTTTTGGGGTGTTGATGTTATAAAATTACAACTTTATATACTGTGTGCACAAAAATATAAACTAATAATTCTTTTAAATACATTAGTCTTCTAAATTATGTAGAAAACAAGATTTGTAAAGTTACCGTAATACAAGTTTTTCATTATTTCTTTTCTTTTAAATGTGTTAAGCCTCTTAAATTACATACAAATCAAAATACAGTTACAACCCATTTGCCTATGTATTTATCTTTACTGAGATCTTTATTTCTCCACTGTGCTTGAAACTACTATCTACTATCCTTTCATCATTTCACTTTGCAGGGCTCCCTTGAATATCTCTCGCAGGACATGTCTAGTGGTCATGAACTCCCTCAGCTTTTGTTTATCTGGGAATATCTTGATTTCTTCCTCTCTTTTTAAAATTGAATTTATTGGGGTGATATCAGTTAAAAATTATATAGGTTTCAGATGTACAATTCTATAATACATCATCTGTGTATTTTATTGTATGTTCACCAGCCCAAGTTAAGTTCTTCCTATTTCTTTTTTCTAAAATGGTTTATTTATTGTTAGAGGTAAAGGCATGAAAAATAGAGGTACAGAAACATCAATGTGAGAACATCAATCAGTTGCCTCTCATACACCCCAATAAACACTGAGCCCAGATCCCAGACATGTGTCCTCACTGGGAATTGAATCAGTGACCTATCACTTGGTGGGACAATGCCCAACCAGTGGAGCCATATCAGACATGGCCTTCCTCTCTTCTGAAGAAGAGTTTTGCCAGATAATAGGAATCCTGGTTGACAGTGATTTTCTTTTAGCAATTTGAATACAATGACCCACTGTCTTTAGGCTCCAAAGTTTCTGATAAGCAATTTGCAAATTTTCTCATTAAGACTTTCTTATATGTGATAACTTGCTTGTCTTTTTCTGCTTTCAAGATCTGCCTGTCATTGACTTCAGCTTGTAGTTTGGTGAGCTTATTGGATGTTTATATTCATGTCTATCGTCAAATTTGGGTCATTTTCAACCATTATTTCTTTAAATATTCTATTTCTTTCTCTCTGTTCTCCTCTGGGTTACCCATGATACATATATTGGTCTGCCCAATGGTGTTGCAGAGGTCCCTGAAGGTTTGTTCTTTTTTCTTCAATCTATTTCCTTTCTGTTCCTCAGGCTTGATAATTTCCATTGTCTTATCTTCAAGTTCACTAATTCTTTCATCTGCCTGCTCAAATCTGCCAATGAATCCCTCCAGTGAATTTTTCATTTTAGTTATTGTAGTTTTCAGCTCCAGAACTTCTTTTTAGGCTTTCTATCTCTTCATTGATATTTTCATTTTGTTCACGAATTGTTTTTACACTTTATTTTTCCACATTTTTCCTTCAGGTCTTTGAGTATCTTTAAGTCAGTTGTTTTAAAGTTTTTGTCGAGTCTTGACCAGTGTTGCTTAGGGGCTGAGCACCAGCCTGTGAACCAAAAGGTTGCTGGGTCAATTTCCAGTCAGGTTACATGCCTGGGTTGCCAGCCAAGGGGCAGTTGGGGGTGTGCAAGAGGCACCTGATCAATGTTTCTCTCACACACTGATGTTTCTCTCATTCTTCCTCCCTTCCCCTCTCTCTTAAAAAAAATCTTTAAAAAAAATAGTCTTTCTCTAATATACAGTGGAACCTTGGTTCTAGAACTCAATCTGTTCCAGAAGATTGTTTGCAAAGTGATTTATTAAAAAACCAGATCATATAGGTGGACTGATCATACAAGAATCAGCATGAAAAGGTTGTTAGATCGAGAACCAAGGTTCTACTTGATAACTAAGACATTTTTCCATGGATAACGTGGTCAAGAACTGAATTATTTGAGACCGGAGACATTTGAAGACTGAAGTTTGACTGTATCTGTCATTAAGTGTTTTTTAGGGACAGTGTCTGTAAAATATTTTTTCCCTTTGAATGAGCCATACTTCTCTGTTTCTTTGTATTCCTTGTGATTTTAAGTTGAACACTGAATATTTTAATATAATAGTGAGTTAAATCTAGAGTAAGATTCTTCCCCTTCCCCACCCAGGGTTTGCTGTTCTTCTTCATTGTTTTCTGACTGTTGTAGGCTATCTCCTCTGCCAAGATAGACTGAGGTATAAACTCAGTATGTTTTTATGTCTTTTGTTAAACTTTCCTTGGTTATGTGCAGTCACTTTGCATTTCCCCCCCATACATGCAGTTGTTTTTTAAATGCCCTAGTCTTTAATGTCTGGCTCCTGACACAGGAAAAGCAAAAAATGAATACAGGAAGAGAGGGCAATGGTCCTTTAAATCTCCTAGAAATCACTTCAGCTAGAGGGAGAGGGCCTGCAAGAAAGGTGTTGTGGGAGGTGCAAAAATGGCTGCCTGTCTATTTTTCACTTCATCAAGAGTAACAATCAACAATCAGAGCACAGATTCCCAATATTTGGAGGACAGTGCCCTTTTCATCTACCCAAGCTTCTGCAAGCTGTGTGCAAGCTGTTCCAGGAATACTTGTACAGTTGTCTGCCATATGGCTGTGAGGAGGGTGCGGATGGGTAGCTGTTCTGTTCTAAAAGCTCAAATTGACTAAAACAAACTGCAATTTACCATCTAAGCTTTCCCTTGGAAGATGCAAGCCATCAACCAATTCCAGAATTCCAAAATCATTATATCAGACAGATTTTGCTAGTATAGTTTTCTAAGGGGAGAGAGATTTCTGGTGCTTCCTACTTCACCATCTTCTCTGAATCCTTTCCTATCCTATTTATTGTTTTTTAGATATAATTTTTTCCTTCTGAAGTGGATTCTATTTCATTTGCTTTATATCTCATGGTGACAAACCCAGTGGGCATATAAATATGCTGAATGAACTGATATGAGAACAATCATGTAACATAGGACATAGAACATAGTAAGCAGTCAATAGATTACTAGACATTATACATAAATATTATACAAAGATATATTTAGTCACTAAATACTAGATATTATACATATACATATGGATATCATATACACACATATATTTATTTATATAAATTTTTCTTGGAGTAGTTAAGATGAAATAAAGAAATAGCAGAAGCTTACTCTCTGCCTGGAAGATCTGGTACAGTAGGAAATTGTCTGAGATGATTTGTGTAAGCTGACTGACATTATGGAAAGAGAAATCTTTGGATGCCCTCAATGCCTTCTGCTCTGTGGGATTCTTGGTTTCACCTTCCCCTGCTTCCTTACCATTTCTGCATTTCACAGTTTGGGTCACAGCTGTGGTTGATGAATCGGGCCTCATTTCCCATGCGGTAACTGTCAATCACCATCCCACTATCCAGGTTCAGACAATAGTGATCACTGTGATTATGATACTGTTCAATCATCCTGTTCCTGAAGAGGAGAAAGATGATTAAAAGCCACTTAATGATTAAAATGAAAGTAAATTTCAAACCTTCCATTTCCCATTCTAATCTGGTACCTTTACCATATTCTGAGTATCATCATTTACCTGAACTCCTGTTCGCTGACAACCTCCCCTAGGTATTCAATGATGAATTGCCCAGCTTTTAGGGGTTCTTTAGTTCTGATCCCCCAACCTTTTTCCTCAGCTCGAAATCGTTCTAGACATTGCACCCACTCATGCCTCTGTATCCTCTGGTTACAGCACTGCTCACCACAGGGACAAGTATTGGGGGAACACTCAGCAAAGATCATTCTAAAAAGAAAAGTAATAATTATATGTCAATAAACATTATATATGCCTTCATAAACCCATTTTATGTTTTACAGGAATTCTTAAAATGAATACATACAATCAGTTTAATGAGGTTAGATTGGTTAACAAGGTAATATGTAACTTCAAAAATTAATAAAATTTCCAGGTCAATTTGCAAACACTGAATGCTTCTTATAAATTATTAAGCTAATTGTTCACTTAGCACCCCAGGTAAAAACTATCTTATTTAGCCCTGTGCTAAGGATAGATGAATTGCAACCCACAAAGAAAATTATTTGATGTTACAGTGCACTCTTGTTTTCAAGTAGCTCATGGTCATTTATAGATTTTTTTAAAAACTGGTAAAATACAAATAAAACTTATAATAACCACTTTAAGTGTAAAGGTCAGTATATTCACATTTTTTACAGTAATTCATAATTCATTAGTGTAAATGACATTTCCATATTAGAAAGAGTATCTGCAGTCCATATGACTAGGTGAACCTATAATCTGGAGTGAATAAACAAGTAAAAAAATTCTGCCCTGGCTGGTGTGGCTCAGTGGATAGAGCACCGGCTGGTGAAACAAAGGGTTGCTAGTTTGATACTGGAAGGGGCACATGCCTGGGTCCCTGTGGGGGGCGTGTGAGCGGCAGCTGCACATCTATGTTTCTCCATCTCTCATCTTCCTCCCTTCCTCTCTCTCTAAAAATAAATAAAATCTTAAAAAAACAAGCAAAAAATTCTGAACACAGTAGATGAAAGTTGTTATGCATATGTCCTCTCACTGTTTTCCTTTTGAAATTTCTAGATCTTTAATAGAAGCCATTTCGTGTTGTTGTAGTTTGGAATATCAGTAAGGCTATTTTTAGCATGAACAAAGGAAGACCAAGAATATAATGGCAAATCAAAATATTATATTATGGCCCTGGCTGGTTTGGCCCAGTGGATCGAGTGCCAGCCTGTGAACCAAAGGGTTGCTGGTTTGATTCCCAGTCAGGACACAACATGGGTTGCAGGCCAGGCCCCCAGTAGGGGGCATGTGAGAGGCAACTATACACTGATGTTTCTCTCCCTCTCTTTCTCCCTTCCCCTCTCTATAAAAATAATTAATTATAATCTTTTTAACAATACTTTCTAGAAAATGTATTATGTTTATAATCATAACTTATAAATCTTGTAAAGAAAGTATTTAATACTTTAAATTTAAAAGCACTTTAAGAATCATTTATTCTTCAAAAATATATTATCCTATCTAAAGGGCAAACAGTAAGCAGAAAAAATATCCACTGGACTATTCTTCAATTTAAGACAATCAACTTACCTTGTGAAAAAGACACTGCCTTACTGTCAAATTCAACACCTTTATTCTTTCTTTTGCTGATTTTGCTACTGCAAGAACATACCACCTGAAAATGTAAGCCCTCTTTTTGTGGGCTTTCTTGATTTTTTATGATGATGGATTTCCCGCTCTCCTCCTATAACAACTCCTGTCCTTTTATTTATACAGAAAGCCTCCCCCCCCCCCCAGTCTACCTTCCACAGAGCATTCCTGTATCATATTTTCTTTAAAAGACTCATTTATTTTCAGGTTTCAATTATAATTCTGTTCATGATATCATATACCTGCATTTTCATCATACTTCAAAACACATGCAACAACATAGTTTAGGTGGATAAAAGAACTAAAATATAAATATAACACAGTGTTGAGAGAAAAAAAGACTTCAATTTTAAAAAATTTTTGCCACAGTCCTGGCCAGTAGCTCAGTTGGTTATAGCATCATTCCAATATACCAAGGCTGAGGGTTTGATCCCTGGTCAATGAATGCATAAATAAGTGGAACAACAAATCTATGTTTCTCTCTCACTCTTCCTCTCTCTCAAAAATTGATTAAAAAATAATAAAAAGTATAAAAAATAAAATAAAATTTCTGCCACAGAACAATCAGAGGTTGCTGAAAATCTGTGTTTTCTAGAATTGAAGGCACTGAAATACATTCCATTTGTTTTGAAAAATAACCAAGATAAACTCTTTATATAAAAAGTAAAACATGTGTCCATACATTGTGCCTGAAAAACAAAACTGCAAATTTACCAAAACCTGAAAGTAGATATGGCAAAACTATGATATGAAGAGTTTGATTTAGCAATATAAATTGTTATTATCTTTGGCCAGATAATGTCCTTGAAACTAGAGTATTTTTCCCTTCTGAATATAGATCTAGACTGGAAAGCTCTTTCCCTCACTTGGTGAAATTTAAACAGTCATTGGGAAATGGACTAGTGTGACTGAAGTAACTAACTATGGAGGTCAGAACATTCTCTATGAGTGATGATGAGTTTTTAATTAAATAAAATGAATATTCCCACCATGAATCATGCCAGGTTAGGCAGGGTAGATCATCCCTACTTTTTGGGACCAAGAATTTCAGGACCTAGGTCTCTTCTGGAGCAAAAGGCTTCTAGAGATTTTTATTGGTGAGCAAGTGGAAGTGAACTGCATTCAACAAAGGAGCACAGACAGACAGGATCTATTAGGGAATTAGACAGGGACCCTGATGTTAAGTTTAGGGCCTGTGGACTCTGAGAATAATCAGTGCAAGTGGTACTATAAATCTCACTATAGAATGTAATTTTATATTTCTCTAAGTGTTCAGTTTTATTATATAGCATGTATCTTTGTGAACAGCTGAGAGAGTGGGCTCTGTATATGTTGTGAGAAAATAGGTATAGGGTTAAAAGGCACACTGAAATGAGTATTACAAGACTTTGCTCTAGGAGATGAGGAATGTTCTGGAGCAGTAATGGGTTTGATACGATTGTCTTACAGTAACAAGAATCCACCAAGGAGGAATTGTCAAATTAATAAACAATACTGGTGATTCCTGGAAACTGTTTAGAAGAGAGGATGACAAATTTTAAAGTATTTATTTGAAGTAATTGTAAAAACCTATTACTTGTTTTTAAAAATAGTCCTGAATCAATTTTCCTTGATCTACTCACAAGTGAATACAATTCTACATATGAGTCTTACATAGGTATCAAAGTGGGTCCTGCCTTTCCTTTAACTTTTCACCCCCAAATATTTACAGAACCTTGAATACAAAGACACGAAAGACAAAGCTGCCTTATTTTTTGTAGTTAACTGAATTTAACTGAATTTTAATATGTGTTACTTTTAAATATGTGAGGAGCATCCAATGAATAACATTTTAATTTTTCTTCGGTATTTATGCATATATCATATTCATTATACATAACTCATTAGATGCATGACTATGTAATGATCATATTCTCATGATACAGAGTTGGCAGCATTGTATCAGAATGTCTGTTTTATCTTGCTTAGGAGTAAGAAAGGTAACACAATGGGAAGGTCACACATACTAACAAAAATGTTATAAGACAACCAGTGTAAATTATGTAAAGGTGAATATATAAATTTTGATTTTTAAGTGATTAAAAGAATCATACAATAAGCAATATGTAGTATAGTGCAAAGAACATGGCTTTCTTTGAATCACACAAAAGTGGGTTCATATTCTGTCTCTGTCACTTAAGTGCTGTGTAATATGGAGCAACTGACCATCCAAATTCTAGGTTCCTTCATCTATAAAATGTAAAACTATCACCTACTTGATGGAAGTATTTGAGAAAGACAGGAACTAACCAATGAAAAAGCAGCTATACTATGGTGATTTCATAATAAAGTATCATATAAAAAACCACAGTAAAACCAGCCAAATAAAAAACACAGTAATGTCACCATACAAAGAAATACACATTTAAACAACCTTTAAGGACATATACTACTTCCAAACATTGAACCAATCAAGTTAGGTGTCAATACCTAAATAAGGTAGAACTATGTGGAAATTAGTATATTGATACATGCATTGGTGACGATACCAAAAATAATAAATGGCATATGTAATAAGAATTACATAAATGTTATTCATAAGTTCATACAGGTAATACTTATTCTGAGAATGCATGCACTTTAAGGGCTAAAAAAAGCCTCTACACAAAAATGTTACTGTAGTGCTATTATTAGTAAGAAAATATTGGAAGTAACTTGAATGATAAACAACAGGATAATGGCAAACTATGGCATATCAAACTAATGGAAGATAATAAAACTCCTAAAAATTATTAACTTGCATACCATGCTGATACTAATATACAAAAATGTACATACAAAGCATTTGCATGTGAAAAAGTAAGTGCAAAAAACACAGATTATCTATACCACCAGCTATTATGATGTAAAACTGTACATATATATAAGATAAATTTATAGTGATGTAGATAAGATATAATTTTCCAACTGGCATGTTGAAGCATGAGGTACTGAAGTACTGATTCCCACAGCCATGAGGACAGTTGTCTAGAGACCAAGAAAGCAGTTGCCTTTGTTGAGGAAAACTACATAGAACAGGAAGTATTTTTGTTAAAGATTTTAATTATTTATTTCAGAGAGAGAGGAAGGGAGGGAGAAAGAGAAGGAAAGAAACACTAATGTGAGAGAGAAATATCTACCTATTGCCTCTTGCATGCCCCCAACTGGGGACCTAGCCCACAACCCAGGTAAATGCCCTGACCAGTAAATGAACCAGTGACCTTTGTGTTTACAAGCCTGTGCTCAATCCACTGAGGCATATCAGCCAGGGCTAGAACAGGAAGTACTGATATGAATTTTGTTGTTGTTGTTTGCTGTAAATTGGCTTGTGTTACTAAACCCAACAAACTCCATTATATTCACTCCTTTGACTCTATCAGACATGTCCTTTTGAAATCTCATTGTTATTTTAAACTCAAAGGTCCAAAATGAAAAATCGTAATTTTTATCTCCAAACCAGTCAGATTTCATATTTTCTATCTTTGACAATAGCACTACCATCTCTCATTGGTATCACTGACTCAATTCTCATGTGTACCTGCTATATAATAATGGTTAATTAACCCTCTCTCCTGTTCCACCAAATATACCATGCCATTCTTCTTTCTTACTACCATCATCATACTTTACTCTCTCATTATGGCTACTATACATTGAGAGCTGGAAAGATTTCTAGAACTGTGCTTAACATTTTATGAACATTGTCCCATACAATCTTCACAACTCCCTCCATAAAAAGGCATTTCTTTTTACTTTTCTACTTTATCTTTTTTAAAATATATTTTATCAATTATGCTATTATGTTGTTCCATTCCCTTCATTCCCCTCCTCCACGCACACCACCTCCCACCCATATTCCCCACCTTTAGTTCATCTCCATGTGTTGTAAGTTCTTTAGCTTCTACATTTCCCATACTATTCTTGCCCTCCCCGTCTATTTTCTCTCTACCATCTATGCTACTTATTCTCTGTATCTTTCCCCTTCATTCCTCCTCCCACTCCCCTGTTGCTAACCCTCCCTGTGATCTTCAACTCTGGGTTTCTGATCCTGTTCCGGTTATTTCCTTAGTTTGCTTTTGTTTTAGGTGTGGTGGTTAATAACTGCGAGTTTGCTGTCTTTTTATTGTTCATATTTTTTATCTTCTTTTTTCTTAGATAAGTCCCTTTAACATTTCATATAATAAGGGCTTTGTGATGATGAACTCCTTGAACTTGACCTTATCTGGGAAGCACTTTATCTGCCCTTCCATTCTAAATGAAAGCTTTGCTGGATAGAGCAATCTTGGATGTAGGTCCTTGCCTTTCATGACTTGGAATACTTCTTTACAACCCCTTCTTGACTGCAAGGTCTCTTTTGAGAAATCAGCTGACAATGATGGGAACTCCTTTGTAGGTGACTATCCCCTTATCCCTTGCTGCTTCTAGAATTCTCTCCTTCATTCTAATCTTGCCTAATGTAATTATGATGTGCCTTGGTGTGTTCCTCCTTGGGTCCACCTTCTTTGGGACTCTCTGAGCTTCCTGGACTTCCTGGAAGACTATTTCCTTTGCCAGATTGGGGAAGTTCTCCTTTATTATTTGTTCAAATAACTTTTCCACTTGTTGCTCTTCCTCTTCCCCTTCTGGTACCCCTATAATTTGGATGTTGGGACGTTTAAAGATGTCCTGGAGGTTCCTAAGTCTCTGCTCATTTTTTCAAATTCTGGTTTCTTAATTCATTTTTGTTTGGTTGTTTCTTTCTTCCTTCTGGTCCACACCATTGATTTGAGTCCCAGTTTTCCTCCCATCACTATTGGTTCCCTGAGCATTTTCCTTCATTTCACTTATTGTAGCCTTCATTTGTTCATCTAATTTGCAACCAAAATCAAGCAATTCTGTGAGCATCCTGATCAACAGTGCTTTGAACTGTGCATCTGATAGGTTGGCTATCTCTTGATTGTTTAAAAAGTATTGGCTCTGGTGGTTGGATTTGTTCTTTTGTTTGAGTCATTTTTTTTTTTTTTGGTCTGGTCACACCCCTCATACGCAACATGCATGAGGGGCAGAGCCTTAGGTGTTCACCAGGATGGGGCAGCTCAGTCACTGGGTTGTGACGCTGTATGTGGGGGTGTAGTCTGAGAGGGAACAATGGTGCTTGTTCTGCTCTCTCTTGGATTTCAGTCCCCTCTGTGAGGCTGGGAGCCTCTCCCAGCACTTCAACCCCCACAAGTGTTTTCAATCGGTGCTTTTAGGCTTTATTTCCCAGCGCTGGGGCCCTGTGTTGCACAGTCTGTCTCGCTGTCTGTTTTCACCTAGTTTAACTGCGCTCAAATGTGTGACCGTGGTCAGCTACCTTGTGCGCCTTGCTGGGTCTGCTTTTTGTCTCCCTGTGCCCGGTAACCACCACCTGTGCGCCTGGGGTGTGTCAACTGCCCCTGTGCATCCAAGACCAGTAGCCACTGCTTTTTCCTGCCTCGATCCCTCTCTGCAGGCAGCCGACTCCGCCCCTCTTACCAGTCTGGGTGAATCGTTGTCAGACTTCTGTACAATTCAATTTTCTATCATCTGTTCTGGTTGTTTTTTTTTGTTTCTAAAGTTTTGTTCTCCTTAATTTTGGTTGTGAGAGTAGGCACAGTGTGTCCACCTACACTTCCATCTTGGCCAGAAGTCCAAAAAGATATTATTTTTACCAGAGGGGTTAAGTAACTTTTCTCAGGCCTCAAAAATAAGATGATTTAAACCTGGGTATGTAAGATTCTTTTTCTGTTACTCTGTTCATCCTATGTATGAGCTGAGTTTTCATGTGCCCCCAAAATTAGTAAATTGAATCCCTTGCCCCAATATGATGGTATTTGCAAGTATTGACTTTGAGAGGAAAATAGGTTTATATTAGGTCAAGAGGGTGGGAATCTCATGATGGATTACAAGGCCATGTAAACATGTAGGTAGAAGGCTGTCATCTATACACTGGGAAACGGTTCCTCACCAGACACTGAATCTACTGGCATCTTAACCTTGAACTTTACACCCTCCTGAACTGTGGGAAATAAATTTCTGTTTTTTAAGCTACCCAGTCCATGATATTTTGTTATAGTAGCCTGAGGAAACTAAAACAGCCCATCAATTATGTTTTATATATCTTTGTGTAACTTTTTGAGGAAAAATCGAAGAATCTATTTAATTGAAGTACCTTATAGATCTTAAAGCCTATCCTTTTAGAACAATCAGTTTAGTACAGTACCTATTGAGACAGTCATCCACACAGCCCTTCCTGGTGTCATCATCTGGTTTCTTACAGTTACAGGTGGTAGCCTCATAACCAGAAAGGGGTTTGACATCAACGTAGACATCTTGAAAGACAGTAAAGAACAATTTGTGAACATACAGGATAATGTTTTAAATGCCACACTAAAGAACACTGATGGTATGGAGGCAGAAAAGATAGGTCCCAAGTTACTCACTTGAACGGATTTTTTTATATAGTGGGACATCTGGCTTTTTGTATAGCTAGAAAAAGAAAAAAGAAAAATCTTGATATAGCATTTAATTTCAAATGCCAGACAGCAGCATTACTCAGTAAAACAACAGGACATTTTCCATGTGCTCTGCCCATATGGAAATATTTACAAGACTTTCTGGGCTGGATACATTTGAGGAAAACCCTTGGTATGATCACTTTTTACTCCAAAATAAAAGGTGACTTACTAGATCAGGGTAAAAGAGAAACTGGTTCAACAGAAGAGATATAAGTATAAAAGGGTTTAAAGAAAGTTTATCTTGAATGGTATGTTTCTTGAGCTTGTTGTTGGATAGACTTAAATGAAAATCACACTGTACATTGAAGCTATTCATTTGCATAAATTAAGATTCTATTTGCCTCTATAAATAAAGAGGAAAACTTGCCTAGAGCTTGTTTGCCTGATTTGGACAGGTATATGAAAAAAAATTAAAAAAGAGAGTACTCTGGCATTTTCAGGGTGGGTATTGTAGGAAAACACACTTCACATTTTAATTAGTCAATTAATTTAGTGAATAAAGAGGATGGGGCAGACAGGAAAGTGGAGCTCTCACACTGTGATCAAGAATGCATCAGAAAAAAAAAGAATGTATTAGAATAGAGGCAGTCAGTTGGTTAGTGTTTCATCACAGAGGACTGTACCAAAAAACCCACCAAAAAACCAAAAAACAAAAAACCCAAACAAACCAAAGCAACTTGATCTTGGAGTATATTAATCAATGAGAATAATCCCACCATCATTTTTCAGTGAGTACAGTCCAAGTACTGTCTCTCCTTCCATGTTACAAACTCTCTGAGACAAACATCTAACATTTTGATCCTCTCAGAATTCAAGAAAGGCCACCAGAGAACAGAATGCAGAGTGAAATGTGCATTGCTTTTGGCTTTCCAAAACTAAACTTTGGTGAAATTTTGGCAAAACTCAGGAGCTTATTCACCTTGTGTGCATGACTATTTTTACTTTCCAATAGTTGTTCTCAATAGGGACATAGGACCTATAGCTTAATACAAAATTATTAGGGGAAACTTTTCAATTAGGGAAGCAAGAGAGAAAAATAGCACATTCCTATTTTCAGTCCCCAACATATTTAAAGATCTTTTAAAAGTAGAAAAGTGTTAAACATTTTGTTTTCTTTGGTAGAAAAATTTCTTTTGTATGTGAAAAATAAACTCCAAACTGATGAGAAGGGGCCAACAAAAATAAAGCCTGAAATTTCTTAGTGTTGCTGGCAGTACATCTAAACTCTCCAGAGATGTGTATCAAATAGGATTCTTACAGAACAGAATCTATGCTACCAAAATAAAAGTCCACAGTAAAACAGAAGGTTTCCCAGGGAAGTATGAACTTACTGCTATTTTGAAGTAACTGTAAGGCAAATAGGTCATATTAAATATGGATGAAAATTCATTTTTTTGTCTCTAGCCTTTACAGGGACACTTCTTTATATTTCCTAAAATGAGAGTATGATAAGGAAGCAGAGAAAAAGACTTGCATTCTCTCCTTGCCAGGCCTTACAACATAAGAATGAAACCTGGTAAGATCAGCTCATTGTACCTGATTATGTTTCCACTGCCAAAGGATGTCATAGGGAAGCTGGAAGTCAATTCTCTTTTGCCTTAGATACTTTCCTGAAACAACAACAACAACAACAAAAAATACTATCAATTTCAGCACTCATACAAACAGCCAAAGCCACAAGATCTAATATGTACTAACTAGAAAAATAAAAATCTAACTTTTAATTTTATGGATTTTTCCATTACTAATTTTTAATTTTACCTACTTTTTTTCACCATGTAGTATATACTAGAGATATATTTTAACTTTCACAGTAGTCTATATAAAATGAGTAATGTAGCAAATTTACTACCAAAAATACACAGGACATTATGAAGCAAACAAAATACTAAGAATTGTTTGATTATAAAAATTACTAATTAGAGAACTTGGCCCCTACACTCCTTCATTATTATAGAAAATCTAAGGCTGATTTAAAAAGGGGAAATAGAGTTTTTAAAAATAGGAGTCCCTGAATTTAACTCAGTAGTGTTTACATAGTAATTTATGATTAACTTTTTTAAAATTAAAATATTATTATGTTTTAGGACTTCCAGTCACGATGGAGAATAGGTAAACATGGCTAGCCCCCTCACACAACCACAGCAAAATTACAACTAAGACATAGAACAACCGTCAGAAAATCGAGCTGTATTGAAGTCCAACAATTAAAGAAACCACATTCATCAAGATGGGTAGGAGGAAAGGAATGGCAGAGATGGAGACACAGAAACCTGGAATCAGTGGGGTCCTAACCCCATGTGTGGTGGATAGAAAATGGAAGGATATCTTGGGAGCAAGGGATCCCACCCCTACACCAGGCCAACCAGCCCAGGGTCCCAGTGCCAGGAAGGTAAGTCCCTGTAATTTCTGGCTGTAAAAACCAGTGGGGATTGGGTCGACTGAAGAAACTGTGGGATTCTCAGGCCTCTTTTCTTAGAGGGCCTCGCACCACACGTGCAGTTACTTAGACTCACTCCCTCTGGGCTCCAGCACTGGGGTAGCAACTTGAAGGGCACCAGTGGCATACTGGGAGGAACTGAAATGTCTGGCAATCAGGGCAAGAGCTAAGGGACAGCTTCTTCCCAGACACAGAGCCACAGTGGCACAGCACCATATCTGAATCTCCATCAAACTGGCTCACACTGTAAGCCCCACTCTGACAATTACCTAAGGGTCCACCCTATGCAACTTATGGCCCACCCAAGCAATCCACCCACACTGGTAACGGCTTTTCCCTATGAAGGGCTGAGCTAGGCACAGGCTTCAGACCTTACCAAATCCACTCAACAAGCAACTGCTGAGCCCAGCCCCCCCTACCTCTTGCTTACTGGCCCCAGGCCCAGCACTAGCAGCAGCCATCTGTACATTGCTTTATAGCTTACATCAAGGGGCCCAAGACAGAACACAGATGGAAACTGACCCTGGCCTCCACCTCGTGGGAAACCCCAGAGCCTGTGTACCCGCAGACAATTACAGACCATGTTTGAGTACCACCCAACCACCCAGACAAGTCATGGAGGAAGGTGGTTGTTGCTGACTAGGGGCCACAGCCAATCCTGCCAGCTGATTGGCCTGGGTAAATCCCTCCCATTAACCTGCTGACAGCAATCAAGATGCATCTACAAGAGAAGCAAACAAAATACTAAGAGGAGGCAGTACTCAGGCCACAAGGAGGGTACACAGGTTGGGAGAAAGGGGAGGCTGTACCACTAGACCGTACAGGACACATGCTGCATTAGGCCATGCTACCAAGACACAGAGTCAAAGTAGCTCTACCTAATACATGGAAACAAATACAGGGAGGCTGTCAAAAAGGAGACAAAGAAATATGGCCCAAATGAAATAACTGATCAAAACTCCAGAAAAAGAACTAAACAAAATGGAGATAAGCAATCTATCTGATGCAGGTTACAAGGATGCGCAAGGAACTCAGTGGGTACTTCAACAGCATAAAAGACCCAGGGAGAAATGAGGGATGTACTAGTTGAAATGAAGAATAATTTACAGGGAATGAACAGCAGAGTGGATTAAGCCAAGAATCAAATCAATGATTTAGAACATAAGGAAGAAAAAGACATCCAATCAGTACAGCAGGAAGAAAACAGAATCCAAAAAATTGAGGATAGTGTAAGGAGCCTCTAGGACAAGTTCAAATGTTCCAACATTCGTATCATAGGGGTACCAGAAGGAGAAGACGAAGAGTAAGAAATTGGAAACCTATCTGAAAAAATAGCGAAAGAAAAATTCCCTAATTTGGTGAAGAAAATAAGATATGCAAGCCCAGGAAGTACAGAGAGTCCCAAACAAGATGG
Organism: Anoura caudifer; assembly: GCA_004027475.1. Classification (NCBI taxonomy): domain Eukaryota; kingdom Metazoa; phylum Chordata; class Mammalia; order Chiroptera; family Phyllostomidae; genus Anoura; species Anoura caudifer. The sequence goes on along the minus strand of PVKU01002319.1, from coordinate 173,890 downwards.
ATGTAAAGAGGACCACACCAATCACATCATAATTGAATGCCAAAAGTTAAATATAAAGAGGGAATTTTAAAAACAGCAAGAGAAAAGCAGACAATTCCCTACAGAGGAGTTCCCATAAGACTGTCAGCTGATTCCTCGAAAGAAACTTTGCAGGCAAGAAGGGACTGGAAAGAAGTATTCAAAATGATGAAAGGCAAGGACCTACAACCTAGATTACCATATCCAGCAAAGCTATCACTTAGAATGGAAGGGTAGATAAAGTACTTCCCAGACAAGGTAAAGCTGAAGGCATTTATCATCACCAAGCCATTATTATATGAAATGTTAAAGGGACTTATTTAATAAAAAGATCAAAACTATGAACAGCAAAATGACAATAAACTCACAACTAAAAATAAAAACTAAGCAAATAACTAGAACAGGAACAGAATCAGAGAAATGGAGATCACATGGAGGGTTATCAGCAGGGAGAGAGAGGGGGAGAATGGAGGGAAAAGGTACAGAGAATAAGAAGCATAAGTGGTGGGCACAAAATAGACAGGGGGAGGTTAAGAATAGTATAGGAAATGGAGAAGTCAAAGTATTTATATGTACAACCCATGGACATGAATTAAGGAGGGGAGGGATGCTGGAAAATGGGAGGGTACAGAGTGGAGGAAGATAAAGGGAAGAAAAAATATTAGGACAACTGTAATAGCATAATCAATAAAATAAAATTAAAAAAATAAAATTGCCATATTTATGAAATCATGTTTTAACGATTGATTTATTCCCATTTAGACATCTTGAGTATTTCTTATCTGAAATTTGCTGAACTTAGTATACTTATAAAATATTTAGGAAAGTCTGGGGAAAGGATGATAAGACAATGGGATAATGTCACTAGATATTTTGTGAGATCCCCTCCACCCTTCATATCTAGAATTCTTTGGAAAAGTAAACAACAATGGCCCTGGGTAGTAGGGCTCAGTGGACTGAGCACTGACCTCTGAACCAAAGGGTCACCCATTTGATTCCTGGTCAGGGCACCTGCCTGGGTTGCAGGCCAAGTCCCCAGTAGGGGAAACATTGATGTTTCTCTCCCTCCCATACCCTCTCTAAAAATAAAATCTCAAAAAAAAGTTACAATGTAGAAATTTGATTAAAAGAACAATAATAAAAACATTTCACTAGAGACAAAAACAGAAACAGGAAAACAGTAAACATGAGCCAAACAGCTGAATTTGTTATGCCAATTATAGGGAAGCCAATTTGAAGATGGGTTTTGTTGTTGTTTTTGAGGAATAGCTGAGTGTCTTAGAGTGACCTAAGCAATGAACAAGAAAGCCACATCATTCATGAATTCCTACTTACTTTGGCCTGCCCCTAGGGAGTAACTACTTGTGATGGCTAATTTTGTATGTCAAGTTGACTAGGTCCAAATATTTCATTAAAACATTATTTTGAGTATGTATGTGAGAGTGTTTCAGGATAACACTGAAGTTTGTATTAGTAGACAGGGTAAAGCAGATTTGCCTTCCCTAGTGTGGATGGGCCTCATCCACTCAGTTGAAAGCCTGAAAAAGAAAAAGAGTAAGTGGGAAGTTCTCTTGCCTGACTGAAATCAAAACCGTTTTTCCTGGCTCTTCCTGGAGTGCAAGATAGCCAACATTCAGACTGGAACTTAGACCACTGGCTCTCCTAAGGCTCCAGTTTGCTGACTGCAAATCTTGGCACTTGTCAGCTTCCATAATTGTGTGTTAATTCCTCATAATTCTATGATTAATGCATGTTAAATACATATTACATAATATATAATATATATGTGCTATTTTTCCCTGAAGAACTCTAATATAGCATTCAAAACCAGGCGGTAGAAGCCTTATTCTGCACCTGACCACAGTATATTCTGCATCTCACTGCAGTTATTCCCTTCTATGATGAAGGTAAGCAGTTTAGGGAGGTTCTTCAAAATATCTTTACTTTATGTAACCCCATAAGTGCAGAGTCAGAACTTGTCATTTAGAATTCATATATAGTATTGGTGTTAATTAAGCATCACTAAATATGAATTGCACAAAATGATCTGAAATCTTATCTGGCATCTTGAGTTTAAAGTCTATGATGGTCACATTGCTTTCAATTGCAGAATCGAGAAGAAATGTTTTCAACCGTATTTCTGAAAGATAACTGCCTACCTTCAATACCCCTATGGATGGAGTCTCACTAACCCAAATGTCAGCCCCTTACACTGTGAAATCTGTATTTTGTAGAAAGTTCTGTTAGTTGGGTTAACACTGAGCCACTATAACCAAGAAAGTAACATCAAATGATTTATTTAAAAAATAAAGAAAGATAAATCCTTAATTTTCAGTCAACATGAAGAAAACCAGCAAAAAATTCTAGTTAAACATAGTGTAAATGATGTAATAATTTGCAAATAACATGGCATGAATTCTCTTCATAGTCTAGGACCTTATGATTCAATACAGAGTATTTAGAAAATATTTGTGAAAAACATGTGAAGAAAAATGTAAATTTTAAGTGAAATGGACTGTTTCTCCAAAAGACTCTTGATTCACTTACAACAGGAAGATAACAATATTTGACTTTTCTTTTATATTCAATATTATTTTTTAGTATTTTCAGGTGTATAACATAGTGGTTAGATAATCATACGCTTTATAAACTGTTCCCCTGATATTTTCAGTACCCACCTGGCACCACACAGTTATTACAATACTATTGACTACATTCCCTATGCTATACTATATATCTTTTCATGTGATCCAGCAATTCCACTTCTGGGCATACAGAGAAAAATTGAAAGCAGTCTTCAAAAGAGAATAAGAAGCCAATGTTCATAGCAGCATTATTCACAATTGTAAACATGCAGAAACAACAATATTCATCAATGAAAGAATAAAAAAACAAAATGTGACATGTGTTTGTGTATGAAAATTGAACTGTTCAGAAGTCCAATAACAATTCATCCAGACTGGTAAGAGGGGTGGAGTCGCGGCAGGAAAAAGTAGAGGTGCGGACCAGCACGCAGGCTGGCGGCTAGCAGACCCCAGGTGCACAGGCAGCGGCTAGCAGACCCCGGGCAAGGGGTGGCAACTGTGCAGACCCAGTGAGGCCGCGCAAGGTGGCTGGCTGACCGGGTGGTCTCACATTCTCAGGCAGATAATCCAGGCAAAGGGGAAGTGGTGGAAGGGACTGGAATCCCAGGGTGAGCAGAGCAAGCACCATTGTTTCCTCTCAGACCCCACCCCCACATACAGGGTCACTACCCAGCAACTGGGCTGCCCCGCCCTGGGGAACACCTAAGGCTCCGCCCCTCAATAGGAAACAGCCGCGACTAGACAAAAAAAAAAAAAAAAAAAACAAAAAAAAAAAAAAAAAAAAAAAAAAAAAAAAAAAAAAAAAAAAAAAAAAAAAAAAAAAAAAAAAAAAAAAAAACAAAAAAACCCAGAAATAAAAATGGCTCAAACCAGAGAACAAATCAAAGCCCCAGAGCCAATTTATTTAAGTGATGAAGAGATTGCCAACCTATCAGATGCACAATTCAAAACCCTGGTGATCAGGATGCTCACAGAATTGGTTGATTTTGCTCACAAATTAGATGAAAAAATGAAGGCTACAATAAATGAAGAAAAATGCATGGGGAACCAACAGAGATGGGAGGAAAACTGGGACTCAAATCAATGGAGTGGACCAGAAGGAAGAAAGAAACAACCAAACAGAAAACAAGGAAGAACAAGAATTCAAAAAAATGAGGAGAGGCTTAAGAACCTCCAGGACATCTTTAAATGTCCCAACATCCGAATTATAGGGGTACCAGAAGGGGAAGAAGAAGAGCAACAAGTGGAAAACTTATTTGAATAAATAATAAAGGAGAACTTCCCCAATCTGGCAAAGGAAATAGACTTCCAGGAAGTCCAGGAAGCTCAGAGAGTCCCAAAGAAGTTGGACCCGAGGAGGAACACACCAAGGCACATGATAATTACAATAGCCAAGATTAAAATGAAGGAGAGAATTCTAGAAGCAGCAAGGGATAAGTGGACAGTCACCTACAAAGGAGTTCCCATCAGACTGTCAGATAATTTCTCAAAAGAGACCTTGCAGGCAAGAAGGGGATGGAAAGAAGTATTCCAAGTCATGAAAGTCAAGGACCTACATCCAAGATTGCTCTATCCAGGGAAGCTGTCATTTAGAATGGAAGGGCAGATAAAGTGCTTCCCAGATAAGGTCAAGTTAAAGGAGTTCATCATCACCAAGCCCTTATATAAAATGTTAAAGGGACTTATCGAAGAAAAAGAAGATAAAAAATATGAACAGTAAAAAGACAGGAAACTCACAGGTATTAACAACCACACTTAAAACAAAAGCCAGCTAAGCAAACCACTACAACAGGAGCAGAAACACAGAAATGGAGATCACATGGAGGGTTAGCAATAGGGGAGTGGGAGGAGGAGAGAGGGAGACAAGGTACATAGAACAAGTATAACAGATGGTGGGTAGAAAATAGACAGGGGGAGGGCAAGAATAGTGTGGGAAATGTAGAAGCTAAAGAACTTATGACACATGGACATGAACTGAAGGAAGGAATGTGGGTGGGAGGGGGTGTGCAGGGTGGAGGGGAATGACGGGGGAAAAATGGGACAACTGTAATAGCATAGCCAATAAAATATAATTAAAAAAAGGAATGAAATTCTCATACATGCTAAAACATGGAAGAACCTCAAAGACATTATTATGCTAAATGAAATAAGGAGACATAAAAGGATAAATATTGTAAGATTCCACTATATGAGGTACCTAAAATAGTGAAATTCATTGAGATAGAAACAAAAACAATGGTTACTAGGGGCTAGGGAAAGAAGGAAACGTGGGGATTATTATTTAATGGGTACAGAGATTCAGTTTGGGATGATGAAAAAGTTCCGGAGATGGATAGGGGTTAATGTACTTAATGCCATTGAGTCTTACACTTAAAAAATAGCTAAGATGGCCATGGCTGAACAGCTCAATTGGTTAGAGTGCCATCTCAATAGGCCAAGGTTGCAGGTTCGATCTCTGGTCAGGGTACATACAAACAACCAATGAGTGCATAAATAAGTGGAACAACAAACTGATGTTTCTCTCTCATCTCCCCCCATTCCTCCAAAATCAATAAATTAAAAAAAAATAAAAAAATAGCCAAAATACAAATAATGTAGTATACTAAAACTACTGTATACTTTAAATATGAGAACTGTAGGGTATGTAAATTATGCCTCAGTAAGTTGTAAGAATATATGAAAATGTTAAAATTATTTTCTTTATCCATTAAAAAATTACTTAGAAGTCTCAAAAAGAGAAGGAAAGAATATTATACATGCCCATATTTCTGCTTACTGTACTCTTTCCTGCCTTCCTGATATCCTGAGGTTCCTTTTTTCATGTCTTTTCTGTTTAGAGAACTTTCTTTACCTATACGTTTAGTCTGCTGGCAAGAAACTCTTAGTTATCCTTCATCTACAAATGCTTTTATTCCCTCTGAATTCCTTAAGGGTATTTTCACTGGAATTAGGATTCTGGTTTGATGGTTTTCCTTTAAGCACTTGAAAAATGTCGTGCCACTTCCATGGATTCAGATGAGAAACTCACTGTCATTTGAATTGTTTTACACTTGTAGGCAAGAAATAATTTCTCTCTCACTGTTTGAGAATACAAATATTAGCTGTTTTGTTCTGATCCCATAGCCAATGATTTAAAAAAATTATTTTCTCTTTTATTCTGACTGGGTAATATTGTATCATCCATCCACTAATTTTTCCTGTGTCCCCTTATTCTGCTGTCATGTTTATCCCTGAGATTTATTAGTTACTACATCTTTCTTCCTTTATTTGTTCCCTCTTTTCTCCATTCAATTCCCCTTTCTTTTCCTCCCTCCCTCACACTTTTTTAAAGATTTACTTATTTTTAGAGAGAGGAACATCAATGTGTGAGAAAAACATGGATTGGTTGCCTCTCTCATGCCACCAACCAGGAACATGGCCTGCAACCCAGGTATGTGCACTGACTGGGAATTGAACTGGTGATCTTTAGGTTCGCTGGATGACGGTCAAACCACTGACAGTCAAGGTTGCACCATTCAATTTTAAAATTCCTATTTGTTTTTTCTTTCTATCTTCTATTTTCTGAGGCTTTTCTGTTTTGTTTTGTTTTTTTTTTCACACTTGAAGCATGCTCATGATTACTTGTTAAAGTGTTTAAAAAAATCATTACTGCTTTAAAATAATTGTCAGATAATTCAGACATCTTGGTGTTGGCATATGGTCTTTTCTTTTTAAAAATATATTTCATTGATTATGCTATTATAGATGTCCTAATTTTTTCTCCCCTTATTCCCCTCTACCCTGCACTCCCCTTCCCCCAGCTTAAGTTTATGTGCATGGGTTGTACATATAAGTTCTTTGGCTTCCCCATTTCCTCTACTATTTTTAACCTCCCCACATTTATGCTTTATTCCCTGTATCTTTTTCCCCTCTCTCCTCACCCCTTCCCGCTAATAAGCCTCCATGTGACCTCCATTTCTGATTCTGTTCCTGTTCTATTATTTGCTTAGTTTTGTAAGTTCAGTTGTTGACAGGTGTGAGTTTATTGTCATGTTACAATTCATAATTTTGATCATCTACTTTTCCTTAGATAGGTCCCTTTAACATTTCATATAAGGGGTTGGTGATGATGAACTCCTTTAACTTGATCTTATCTGGGAAGCACTTTATCTGCCCTTCCATTCTAAATGATAGCTTTGCTGGATACAGTCATCTTGGATGTAGCTCATTGCCTTTCATGACTTGGAATACTTCTTTAAAAGTTCATTTTACCTGTGATGTTTATTCTGAGAAATCAGCTGACAGTCTTATGAGCACTCCTTTGTAGGTAACTGTCTCCTTTTCTCTTGCTGCTTTTAAGATTCTCTCCTTATCTTTAATCTTGGCTAATGTAATTACCATGTGCTTTGGTGTGTGCTTCCTTGGGTCCAACTTCTTTTGGACTCTCTGAGCTTCCTAGACTTCCTGGAAGTCTATTTCCTTTGCCAGATTGGTAAAGTTTTCTTTCATTATTTTTTCAAATAAGTCTTCAAATTTTTGCTCTTCCTCTGCTCCTTCTGGCACCCCTACAGTTTGGATGTTGGAGTGTTTTAAGTTGTCCTGGTGGTTCCTGAGCCTCTCCTCATTGTTTTTAATTCTTATTTCTTCATTCTGTTCTGGTTGAATGCTTATTTTTTCATTCTGTTTCAAATCATTGATTTGAGTGCCGATTTCCTTCCCTTCAGTGTTGGTTCCCTGTATATTTTCCTTTATTTCAATTTGCATAGTCTTCACTTTTTCCTGTATTTTGCAACCATACTCAACCATTTCTGTAAGCACACTGATTATTAATGTTTTGAAATCTGCATCTGATAGGTTGGCTATCTCTTCACTGCTTAGTTCTATTTTTGGAGCTTTGATCTGTTCTTTCATTTTGGTCGTATTTTTTTTTTTTTTTTTTTTTTTTTTTTTTTTTTTTTTTTTTTTTTTTTTTTTTTTTTTTTTTTTTTTGCCTTGATGCAGCTGTTATGTTGTAAGGGGCAGAGCCTTAGGTATTTACTGGGGTGGGGCAACTCATGTGCCTTTATTGTGGAGTCGTATGTGGGGGAGGGATCCAAAAGGGAACAATGTCACTTACTCAGTTCTCACCGGCTTTTAGTCACTTCCCCTGCTTCTCATAAGCAACTTGGGTCCTTCTGGTGCTAATTCCCAGGTGGGTGGACTTGTGTACATTCTAGGACCCTGTGGGTCTCGCCACTGCACCCCCCACAGATTTTTACAGCCAGAGATTTTTGAGGCTTTCCCCCCCATGCTGGAACCCTAGACTGCACAGCCTGTCTTGCTCCCTTGTTCCTCTCAGGTTTATCCACATGCAAATATGGGACTGCCTGGTTCTCCAGCTGCCACCTTGCTTCAAGTTCTCTTCTCTTTGGCTGCCCATCTCCACCCCTTCTACCAGTCTGACTGAATGTTTCTTCTTTAACTCCTTTGGTTTTCAGACTTCCATACAGTTCTATTTTCTGGAAGTTCTGGCTGTTTTTGTGTTTAAATTTGTTGTCCTTCTTTTGATTGTTCACAGAAGCAAAGGGTATCTACCTATGCCTCCATTGGCCAGTTATTAATTGCCTTTTAAAATCAGTTTGAGATCTCGCTAATTCTTGGTATGAAATATGGTTTATAAATCAAACAGGAACATGTCTTACATGATTCTGGGTTTTATAAAAATCTATTTTGGCTGGCTTTTTGCAAAACTGCTCCAGCTATCTTGTTATTGCCAGTTGGAGTTCTTTACAGAAACCTGAGTGTTGGTGGGCTGGGGGGGGCTCCTTGTTAGTGCTAGTGGCTGGTGGGGGTAGCCATGTCACTACTGGATGATGGTAAAAAGTCCTGATAATCTACTAGACCTCCTCTGACATCAGGCCAGTAGTGGGCAGGACACCTTATTGCTGCCAGGCAGGGATGAAAGTTGAGGATATCCATCAGGCATTTGCTGGTATGAGTGTGGCTAGGGTAACAGTTTTTTTTCTGTGATGTTTGGCTAGAGTTTGGAGAATATTGTCTACAATGTCTAATAGGTTGTCAGCTTTTTAGTTTCAAGTTTGGGATATGTAAGACAGAAAGAAAACCTAGAGAACTCATCACTATGAAGTTCCTCAGTCCTGAGGTCCTTGATGGTTGGCCCTCTTCTCCCCACCTTTCAGAGTCTTGTGTTTTTATATTGTGATATATAATATTTCAGTAAGACCTTATAATGTTTTACTCATACTTACTGGAACAGGGAAAAGTTCATCTACTTTATCTTCTCTAAAATGGAAATATTTCAATTATAAAGTCATCCCCCCTTTTTGACCAGTGTATAAACACACCTGAGTTTGTTTATCCATTCTATTAATGGACACCTGGGTTCTCTCTAGTTAACATCTATTATAAATGAAGCTACTATGAACATTTTTAAAGATATATGTACTAATTTCTCTTTGATATGTGTATGTTTAGTTTTCCAAAAGCTGCCAGAGCTTTAAAAAGTAAGTGATGCCATTTTACTCTCCCACAACTATTTTAAAACATTTTGGTTGTGTTAACATTTGGTACTAATCTTAATTTTAGGCAATCTAGGTTTGTGGTATCTCACTGTAGTTTTAATTTGCATTTACCTGAAGGGTTATAATGCTGAGTATTTTTCATGTGTTTATGGGCCATGTGTATATATTTTTAAATGAAGCCTGTGTTAAAATCTTCATTTCACTTATTTTTAAAAAGATTTGATTTATTTAGTTTTAGACAGAGGGGAAGGAAGACAGAGAGAGAGGGAGAGAAACATCAATCTGTGGTTGGCTCTTGAGGGTCCCCTAATGGTGACCTGGCCTGCAACCCAGGCATGTATCCTGACTGTGAATAGAACCAGCAACCTTTCAGTTTGCAGGCTGGCACCCAATCCACTGAGTCATGCCAGCCAAGGCTAAAATCTTCATTTTGAAATTGTTTCATCTTTTTAAAAAAATTCATTTGTAGGAGTTCTTTATACATTCAGGACACATACAATTTGTAAATATGTTCTTTTAGTTTCTGCCTTTTCGTTTTTGTAGTGATGTCCTTCAATGAACACTTTCACATTTTTTCAAGGCATAACTTATCAGTACTTTCTTTTATGGCTATTACTGTCTATCGAGGAAATGTATAATTACAAACAAGTCATGAAGATATCTATGCTTTTTTGCAGACGCCTTATACTTTTATATTTTATGTTTAGGTCTGTGATCCATGTCAAATGTGCATGGTATGAGGTAGGCATGTACATTTAATTTTTATAATACTCAATTGTTTCAGCATCATTTGTTGAAAGAATACTACTTTTCCCATTGGATTGCTTTGATGCCTGTGTCCAAATCAAATAACCATAAATGTGTGACTCTATTTCTGGACAATTTATGCTGTTCCATATCTGAATGTCAATAGCATGTTTTGATTAAACTGCTTTACAGTAACACTTGAAGTCAGATAATTTAAAACTTTCAAACTTTTTATTTAAAGATCACCCTGAATATTCACTGCTCTAAACATCCTGTGCTCTGCCCATTCATCTCCCCCTCCACGCCAATCCATTGCAACAACTGATTTTATCAATGTCTCCAGTTTTGCCTTTTCCAGAATGTACCAGAGTTGAAATCATCCAGTATGTATCATTTCCAGATTTCTCTCTTTCACTGAGTATTATAAATTTAAAGTTCCTCAATGTCTTTTCAAGGCTTAATAGCTCATTTCCTTTTGGTGAATAATACTATATTCTCTGGATATACCACTGTTCATTCATTTATCTACTGAAGGATATCTTGTTTGCTTCTAAATATTGGCAATTATGAATAAAGCTGCTATAAATATCTACATGGAGGTTATTGCACAGACCTAAGTTTTCAATTTCTTGGGATAAATACCAAGAATGCAATTGTTGGACCATATGATAACAGTGTGTTTGGTTTTATAATAATACAATCAATTTTTATGTACTAATTTTGTTTTCAGTAATCTTTCTACTAGTTTTAGTAGTTTCTTGTGCATGTCTTTGGATTTTTTTACATACATGATCATGTCATATACAAAGAGAAACAGTTTTAGTTCTTTTTTGATCCTATGACTTTTATTCATTATCTTGCCTTACTGCAATGGCTAGAATGTCCAGGATAATGCTGAGGAGAAGTAGAGAGTGAACATTTTCATTTTCTTTCCATTTTTTAAGAGGAAGCATTCAATATCTCATTGTTAAGCACGAAGTTAACTGTAGATGATGCCTTTTATAAAATAAGAAAATTCCTTTCTAGTTTTAAAGTTTTTTTTGCCTATATGTTCAAAAAGAACTTTTCTGCCCTGGTTTGTGTAGTTCAGTGGATTGAATGCCAGCCTATGAACTAAAGGGTCACCTGTTCGATTCCTAGTCAGGGCACATGCCTGGGTTATGGGCCAGGTCTTCAGTAGGGGGAGCATGAGAGGCAACCACACACTGATGTTTCTCTCCCTCTTTTTCTCCTTCCCTTCCCCCCCTCTAAAAATTAATAAATAAAACCTAAAAAAAACAAAAACAAAAACAAAAAAAAAAACAAACAAAAAAACAAACAAAATACCCAACCTTTTCTATTAGTTGATTTGTTTCCCCTGAATCTTTGTCAGGTTTTCTAGCACGGTTATACTAGCCTCATAAAATAAGTTGGGAAGTGTTTTCCCTTTATTTTCTGAAAGTGTTTAAGATTGGTGTTAGTTCTTTTGCAATTAAGTAACAGAATTCACAAGGACAGCCTTTTAGTTCTAGAATTTTTAGGTGAAGGATTTAGGAAGGAATTCAATTTATTTAAATAAATAGGCTATTCAGATGTTTTTTCTTTTTCTTTGTAAGATTTTATTTATTTACTCTTAAAGAAAGGGGAAGGGAGGGAGAAAGAGAGGTGAGAAACATTAATGTACAAGATACACATTGATTGGTTGCATTTCAATGCCCCAAACCTGGGGCCTGGCCTGCAACCCAGGCATGGCCCTGACTGGGAATTAGACAGGCAACCTTTCGGTTCGCAGGCTGGTGTTCAATCCACTGAGCTACACCAGTCAGGGCTTCTATTTCATCTTACATCAGTTTTAAGTAGTAGTTTCAAAGGAACTTGTCCACTGTATGTATTTATTGTTAGATGTCTTGGCATAAAGTTATTCAGAATGTTCCCTTATTAGCCTCTTAATGACAGGAGCACCTATTGCATGGTAATTTGTGTTATCTTTTACTTTTCTCTTGATTGGTGCAGGTAGAGGTCATGAATTTTGGTGCTCCTTTCAAAGCTCTGCTTAATATTTTATTGATTACTATTCTTTATTATTTCATTCTTTCTACTTTTACCTGAGTTTTGTAGAAATGAGTTGGATGGCTTTGCTGTTCTAACGGTCATTGAGTACGGGACTATAGTAAGTCAAGGGGAAGGGGTATTCACTCTGTGTTAAGTATAAAATAAGTATCATTTAATCCTCACAAGTCGGCCTGAAAGCAGACTCGATATATACATAAAAATGCTGAGTACACGTACATCCAATTATCACAGAACCATTTGTTGAACATATCATGCTTTTCCCCATTGAACCATTGTGGCACTCTTATATAAAATCAGGTGATCATAAATTTAAGGGTATAAAACACATTTTGATAAATTAGTATATCATAAAATATATTTTGTAATGATAATGAAAACTGAGTTCATGAAACATTTAAAAATAAATATTACTTTCCATTAACTGAATCTGACCTCATCACTGGTAAGATGTATTTAATTTTGTTTATATAACTAGTATAGCAAAGATAGAGATAAACATAGGTCTGGCTAACTCAAAGTCATATTCTTTGTTTATATGATATTGTAAGTGATGTGTCTGAAACAATTGAGGGGCTACTCTCCCTACCCTGTCATAAACAATTATTTGAAAAACACAATAGCACTTTCCAGACAAATAATTCTATCCTGTAACAGTCTAATTTAAAGTCCTGTTTCACAGGAAAAAAGGAGCCATTATTTGGATAAGTTTTACCATTATTTATTCACTTTGTAAACCATTGGGTACAAATTAGTCTTAGTGAGAGATAAAGTGAGGATGAAGGGATAAAAGTCTTTATTTAAAGGAATTTCCATTCTGGATCTCTTAACCACTATTCATGCCAGAGACACGACCAAAACATTAGTTTATCATTAATTTCCTCCTTTTCCCTTGGAATTACCTGACTCCTACAGCCCCTAAATAGTTAGAGCTTCATCCAAGATTTAAGCCAATTTCCTAAACAGGACAAAACCAGTAACACCAAAATGGGTAAGTCTTCCTTTAATAGGACTTTTAAATTACTTCTTATTTTCAAATCCTACTTATCATTAGCAGGTTTTAGGAAATAGCTAAATCTGCTAAGAATCTGCTTCCACTGATATGATCTCATAACAAAAACAAAAGCTTCTTTCAAGAAACTTGCGGCAATACGCCTACAGAATATAAAACTTAACATTTATCTTCATTAAGAGAACACTAGCATAGTTAACTGAGAATTAAATCTTATAACTCTATGTTGTTGTCACACCATTGTCCAGTCACACAACACACAGTAACTAATCTTTATTGCAAAACTCATCTAAACTTGCTGCTTCAAATAGCTGCTTTCTCTCTTCAAACTTGCTGCTTTCTCTCCAGAGGGCCCACCTTGTGCTGGGCCCTCTAGAGAGAAAAAGGGGATTAACAAATCATAACCCAGAGAAGAGCTCCAGAGTCACAGTTGAAGAGAACACTACAAAGCATAGGATATATTGCACAAGTAAGTTCTTGAGAAAAAACTGTCATCTATATTCAGCAATTTAATATAATTTCTCCTCCTTTTCTTTCATTTATCAAACAAATAATTGTAAAACTTCTGTTATGTATTATGCACTGGGAAATCAAAGGAGAATAAGAAAGACAAATGATCCTGTACTCATGGAGCTTATAATATAATGTAGGAGACAGATAACAAATGAGTAAACAAATATAGTAATTACAGATTAAAAGAAGAAAAACAGGGTCCTGTGATGTAAAATAAAGGGAGGGACCTTCTTTGGTGGGACAATCAGGAAAACAATTAAACAATTTTAAAGAAAATGATATTTAGGCTGATACTGACATTAAACTCACCCTTAAAGGATGAGAGGAAACCAATCATCAGAAGAGTCTGAAGAAGAGATTTTCAGGAAAAGGGAATGATAAGCATAACAATCCTCTTGGTGGAAAAGAGCTTGCTTTGTTCTACAATTTGTAAGAAGATCAGCATGACATAACACAGCTAATAAGGAAAAGACAGGAATAGAAATAGAGGGAGTAATGTGTAGTGAGGGGTCAGGTCATTCTTAAAAGTCAGAAAAGGGGGTTTGTAGTTTATTCCAATGGTCAGCCACTGAATGGTTTGATTTGTTTAAGTTATAAAATTATGTCTCTTTATAACTGTGTGGAGAGTGGATTAGAAGGGAACAAGAATGGAAGTGGACAGATCTGATAGAAGGCTACTGCATATTGGAGTAGTCCAATCAAAAGGTAATACTAGTGTGTTTGGACTTGAGTGATGGCAGTGAAATTTTTAAAGAGCAGGATATATTTCAAGGATGGAAATAATAAAACTTGGAGATGGACTGGTGTCCATCAAAACCAGAAGAATTTAGAATGACTTCTAGGTACTTTTTACTTACCTGATAAGCTTCATAGTAGGATTCTAGAAGGTACTATTACCAAAATGTGAAGCAAAGTCTTGACATTTTCTCCCCCCGCCCCTCAAACAGAAAGATAAATCGTTTGCAAGTTTCAAGCAGATAAATGATCAGGAGAAACAAGAGGACTTCTTACTTTGATTATTACATATCCATAAATCATCTTCTTTTGGACATAGAAAAAATTTGAAACTGAACTGATGAATAGTGGGGCTTTCCTAGATGACCTACTTAGGGAATCAAATGCTACAGATAAAGTGTTGCTTATTGAAACTCCAGTGAGTAAGATTTATGCCTTTTTTGACTCCTAGATAGCAAAGAGTTTGCAGAATTCTTCATGTTAAGTATAAATTAAATGGTAAAGAAATGAGCTTGACCACACTGCAGATACATAACAACAAGAACTCAAAAGCATTTCACCCAAGCTCAAGAAATACCGTTTATTCTCAGCAATATATTGTGCATACCGATACTCACCAACATGAATGGGGGCTGGGAATAACCCATATTCATGCTCTCCTGGAGAGTATTCCAGCTTCTCTTTCTTTAATTGAATCAATCGGCTCTTTGGGCTATGATTAAAAAAAAAAAAAAACACACATATACAGTCAGAGGCAGTAGCATTTTCTCCTGTGGTCATATGTAGAAAACAGATCATTCTATCAGGAGCATTTAAAAAAAGATTTGATTTATTTATTTTTAGAGAGAATGGAAAGGAGGGAAAAAGAGAGGGAGAGAAACATCAATGAGGGATACACCCACGAGTTGCCTCTCACACACACCCAACTAGGGACCTGGCCCCCAACCTAGACATGCGCCCTGACTACGAATCCAACTGGCTACCTTTTGGTTCGCAGACTGGCCCTCAATTCACTGAGTCACACCATCCAGGGCCAATGGCTTAAGTCTTAAATGCTTATTTTTTAGGAGACAGATACCAAGTACTTTCATAGAAGGAGGTTTCTCAGCATTCTCCAACAGTTTTGCAGAGGAAATCTCAATTTCATATCTGATCATGATTACCTTGTATTTTGTTAACAATTTATAGTTTATAAAGTACTTTCACATATTACCATTTATATTAATCCTGTGAAGTAGGAAAGAGGGAATGTGAAAACAGATGCTCTAGGAGATTAAGTGACTTGCCTTAATTTTACTAACTGGTAAGGAGATTCAAAATGAAAACCTCAGTTTCTTGCTCAGCTCCTATATAATTACTATTCTCTTTAGAAGGTGGTGGAGGAGTACATGGAAGCCACACTAACCTACTCCAAGGACCAATCTTGAATTACAACTAAATTGTGGAGAAATCACTTAAACAACTGAACAAGAGTGAGAGAGAAGCCTTATACCTTCTATACTCAAAGTATGTTTAAGTTTACCAGAAGCTGCTGAGTCACACCAAGGGCTTGCTCCCACACCTTATAAACAGGGAATGAGGGGATTTCTGGCAGGTTCCAGATTTAATGCTCACATCATTATTGTAACAGCTATCCTGTCTATCAAACATACAATATTAGAAGATTCTGCAAATCAAAAAGAGGTTCTTCAAGTTAACTAAATTTAAGTAATATTTGCCCTAGCCTGTGTGGCTCAGTTGGGTGGAGCACTGTCACATAAATGGAAGGGCTGTGGGTCTGATTTCCAATAAGGGCACATGTCTAGGTTGCAGGTATAAGAGACAAGCAATCAATGTTTCTCATATGGATGTTTCTCTTCCTGTCTCCCTTCTTTAACCTCTCTCTAGAATCAATAAGCATGTCCTCAGGTGAGAATTTAAAAAATATTTTTAATTTTTATTTTTGTAATATTTTATTAATAATATATAATCATTAATCTGATTTATTAATGTGAGTATATTCTAGCTAATGTGTACTTTTAAAGTTGGAGAAAAATGTATTAATGTTCCTATACCAGGCTGAACAAGTATCAAAACTTCATCCTCTTTATCAAGAATGATATTTTTCCCTGGGTTTGATTACCCTTGTCAGTTGGTAATAATCATAATACACATTTTATTGGATGTGTTAGAAGGGTCTGGAGAATTGTCAGTACCTTCAATTTCTATAATATGCCTTCATTCTCTGAGTTAACTTTTGGTTATATCTTTGTGAATGATTTAAAAATTATTCCATTGCCATTCATATGATGTTATTAGTAATTATAATAGGTTAACCAAAGCCATTTACTTTTATCATCTAAAGGTGGTTTCTGATTTTTATCGTATGATTGCCTAAAAGCCACAGCTATAAGCAAAAACTGAGAGTGCTAAGAAGAAACATTAATATGGCCTTTGTAAATAACTGCAGTAGTTATTTTTGACTAGTGATACCACTTGAAACAGATTTATGGGTACAGATTTCCCTGTATTAGCTAACAACCTCACCTCAGACACCTGTCAGATTGTAAAAATGGGACAAAGTTATACTTTCCAAGACAGTTTAAAGTAGACTGCTTAACTAAAGACCAGTAAATTAAAAATTAGCTATGACTGAACTGATTTAACTGTGGTAAATAATTGTGCTTTTAATAAATGTATGATAAAGACCTTTTTTTTCATCTTAATCTTTCTATAATTCCTCAGGTTAAAAGGCTACACTTGTACAAACTGGAATAAAACACCTTTAACTGGAGTATTATTCCAAATGTCTTAAATTTAGAAAAAATATCTTGTCTAAGTTTTTAATATAGATTATAAGCCTATATGAAAACTTAACAAAATTTCTGTTAAAAAAAAGATACACATTAGCCCTGGCTGGTGTAGCTCAGGGGATTGAATGCTGGACTGCAAACCAAAGGGTTGCCAGTTCAATTCCCAGTCAGGGCACATGCCTAGGTTGCGGGTCAGGTCTCCATTAAGGGGCGATCAAGTGGAAACCACACATTGATGTTTCCTCCCTCTCCCTCCCTTCCCTTCTCTAAAAATAAATAAAAAATATTTTTAAAAAAAGATACACAGTAGTTGGCCTACCTAGAAAATTATTCAGAATATTATATATAATGTAAAGTGCTTTTTATGTTCTCATTTAGAGAAACAGGCCAGTTTTTTCATTCACTTCTGATACCTGTGGTCACCAAATGTTTGGAGGTTTACCCACCCCTGCCCCCAAGCAATTGTGACACCATCTGGGTGTCCTACAATTTAACTCAATTCTAACACTATCTGTACATCGTGTCAGATCCTAGGATAAGGGCTCAATCCCTAAGACTATCCCTACTCTACCTCAGATACCAATTACAAGTAGTATGTCCCCAGGTTACCCATAACATATGTTGAATTTGGCTAAAAATTGAGGTTCCTATGATCCCCTCTCTCATGTTTGATTAATTGCTAGGGTAGCTCACAAAACTCAAGGGAAACACTTACTTATGTTTACCAGTTTATTAAAGGATATGATAAGGATACAGATGAACATCCAGATTGAAGAGATATGTAAAGCAAGGTACGAGGGAAGAGGCATGGAGCTTGCATGCCTTCTCTGGGTATGTCATTCTCCCCATACTTCTAACTGTTCCCCAACCTGGAAACTCTTTGAACCCTGGATTACTGGGATTTTATGATGGCTTGCTGATGTAGGAATGACTGATTATTAACTCCATCCTCTTTGGAAAATGGGGAGTGGGGTTGAAAATTCCAAGCTTCTAATCAGGGCTTGATCTTTCTGGTGACCAGCCCCCACCCAGGATCTGAATCAGAGTCACCTCATCAAAACAAAAGGTGCACTTCTGGCCAAGATGGAGGCGTAGGCAGACATACTGTGCCTCCTCTCACAACCAAAATTAAGGAAAACAAAGATTTAGAAACAAGAAAACAACCAGAACTCAGAAAATCAAACTGTTTGGAAGTCCAACAACGATTCATCCAGACCGGTAAGAGGGGCGGAGTCGCGGCAGGAAAAAGTGGAGGTGCGGACCGGGCACACAGGCAGCAGTGGCTGGCAGCCCCCAGGTGCACAGGCAGCAACTAGGAGACCCTGGGCACGGGGTGGCAGCTGTGCAGACCCGGTGAGGCCGCACAAGGCAGCTGGCTGACCAGGTGGTCCCACATTCACGCGCAGATAATCCAGGCAAAGGGGAAGCGGTGAAAGGGACTGGAATCCGAGAGTGAGCAGAGCAAGCGCCACTGTCTCCTCTCAGACCCCACCACCACATACAGCATCAATACCCAGCGACTGGGCTGTCCTGCCCTGGGGAACACCTGAGGCTCCACCCCTCGATACGTAACAGCCGAGACTAGACCAAAAAAACAAAAACAAACAAACAAACAAAAAAAACCCAGAAATGAAAATGGCTCAAACCAGAGAACAAATCAAAGCCCCAGAGCCAATTTATCTAAGCGATGAAGAGATTGCCAACCTATCAGATGCACAATTCAAAACCCTGGTGATCGGGATGCTTACAGAATTGCTTGATTTTGCTCACAAATTAGATGAAAAAATGAAGGCTACAATAAGTGAAATGAAGAAAAACCCATGGGGAACCAACAGAGATGGGAGGAAAACTGGGACTCAAATCAATGGAGTGGACCAGAAGGAAGAAAGAAACAACCAAATAGAAAAGAAGGAAGAAATAAGGATTCAAAAAAATGAGGAGAGGCTTAGGAACCTCCAGGACATCTTTAAATGTCCCAACATCTGAATTATAGGGGTACCAGAAGGGGAAGAAGAAGAGCAACCAGTGGAAAACTTATTTGAACAAATAATAAAGGAGAACTTCCCCAATCTGGCAAAGGAAATCGTCTTCCAGGAAGTCCAGGAAGCTCAGAGAGTCCCAAAGAAGTTGGACCAGAGGAGGAATACACCAAGGCACATTATAATTACATTACCCAAGATTAAAATGGAGAGAATTCTAGAAGCAGCAAGGAATAAGGGAACAGTCACCTACAAAGGAGTTCCCATCAGACTGTCAGCTAATTTCTCAAAAGAGACCTTACAGGCAAGAAGGGGCTGGAAGAGGTATTCCAAGTCATGAAAATCAAAGACCTACATCCAAGATTCTTCTATCCAGTGAAGCTGTCATTTAGAATGGAAGGGCAGATAAAGTGCTTCTCAGATAAGGTCAAGTTAAAGGAGTTCATCATCACCAAGCCCTTATTATATGAAATGTTAAAGGAACTTATCTAAGAGAAAGAAGATAAAAAATATGAATAGTAAAAAGACAGCAAACTCACAGATATTAACAATCACACCTAAAACAAAAGCAAAGTAAGCGAACAGCTAGAACAGGAGCAGAAACACAGAAATGGAGCTCACATGGAGGGTTAGCAATAGGGGAGTGGGAAGAGGAGAGAGGGGGACAAGGTACACAGAACAAGTAGCACAGATGGTGGGTAAAAAATAGACAGGGGGAGGGCAAGAATAGTGTGGGAAATGTAGAAGCTGAAGAACTTATGACACATGGGCATGAACTAAAAGGGGGGAATGTGGGTGGGAGGGGGTGTACAGGGTGGAGGGTAATGAAGGGGGAGAATGGGACAACTATAATAGCATAATCAATAAAATATAATTTAAAAACAAACAAACAAAAAAACAAACAAAAAAAGGTGCTCCTAGTATTCTTACCACTTAGGAATTTCTAAGGATTTTAGGAGTCCTGTGTGAGAAACGGGCTCAAATACAAATATTAGAACAAGAGGGCTCTGGCCAGACAACCACCTCACCTTAACAACCACCACAGGGCCTGAAGCCCCCCTGCTACCACCACATCCATCACTGTGACTAAGACATGTGAAGCAGAACCTCCATTTCAACAAGAACTTGGCTTTTAACCTGGAAGAGAGGCAACAATGGAATATTCGTGGATTGTTTTCACCCTGCTTCATCAGTCAGGGTATCCAGGTTCTTAGGGTAATTAAAAATTTTGAGAATCTGAATTTTGAGTTTGACAGGTATCCTTTGTTAATGGACCTTCAAAATAAAAATGAGAAGCTCTTGTATAGAGTGCTAATGTCTGAGATTGAGAAATGCATGCCTTGTGTTTATACCCCCACTGTGGGTCTGGCTTGACAGCTACATAGTTTAGCATTTCAGAAGCCAGGAGGACTCTTTATTAGTATCCATGATAAAGGGCATATTGCTTCAACTTTTTACTGCATGGCCAGAAGGTATCATCAAGGCTATTGTGGTGACCAATAGAGAGCATATTCTTGGCTTGGGAGACCTTGGCTGTAATGGAATGGGCATCCCTGTGGGTAAGCTGGCTCTGTACATAGCTTGTGAAGGGACGAGTCATCAATAATGTCTGCCTGTCACTCTGGATGTGAAAAGATAAAATGAGGAGTTAAAGATCCATTGTACATTGGATGATGGCAGAGAAGACAGAGAGGTCCTGAATATGATGGTTTTTTGGATGAATTCATGGAGGTAGTTTCTTCCAAGTATGGCATGAATTGTTATCCAGTTTGAAGACTTTACCAATATAAATGCATTTTGTCTTCTCAACAAGTATCAAAACCAGTACTGCACGTTCAACGATGTTAATCAAGAAAGAGCATCTGTTGTAGCTGCAAGTGTCCTTGCAATAACCAAGAACAAACTGTCCAGTCAACAATACTATTTCACGGAGCTGGTGAGGCTGCCTCAGGGATTGTACACCTGACTGATATGGCCATGAAAAAACAAGATTTACCAAAGGAGAAAGCTATGAAAATGATATGGTTGGTTGACTCAAAGGGATTGATAGTTAAGAAGAACTTGCCCATGAACATGAAGGAATGAATCACCTAAAAGATACTGTTTAAAAAATAAAACCAGCCCTGGCTGATGTGGCTTAGTGGACTGAGCACTGGCCTGCGAACCAAGAGGTTGTTGATTCTATGTCAGGACATGTGTCTGGGTTGCGGGCCTGGTCCCCAGTTTGGGGCATGCAAGAGGTAACTGATGATTCTCTCACACGTTGATGTTTCTCTCCCTCTCCCTCCCTCTCTTGTCTTCTCTCTAAAAATAAAAAAAATGCATTAAAAAAAACTAAATAAATAGAATCTCTAAAAAAAGAATCTAAAAATTTATGGAAGGATATTACTTTGGGGCAAACATCATACTACACAATTTTGCTTCATTTACTTTCTGGTTATTTGTGGTTTCCAGTATATTTTGCTGAGAAACTCATCATTTTTACATAGAAAACTAAGGGGAAGACCAAAATCAGCAATACACCGATACAATTAAAATTTAAAAAAAATAAAGAGATGCTCCTAGTGTTCTTGTCACTTAGAACACTTTAGGAACTTTCTGTGAGGACCTACGGGCAGAAAGCAATACTATATATATTTTCTATTATCTCATAGTTCCTAAACTTTTTATGACCATGTAGTAGTTAATTCTGGAGGCTCAATAATATACATTACTGGATAAACCAAATTGGAAACCATAAAGGATGTCATTTCATTTTGTATGACAAGATCACTAATATGCAAAAGAAGTACATTTCACAAATGTAAATGGTAACTATAAAGTCCTCTTAGGAAACTAGACTGCTATCTGTTCTATGGCTTTAAAATCCCATAATAAAAGGAGTAAGTAGTGTTACTTTTTAGCAGATCAGGAACACTGACAAATCTGGGGAGTTTAGAGAAAAGGGATTTCAACACAGTTACTGGTGTTCCATGTGAAACTTGGAGGTAAGTTGGAAGGCTTTTGGTTCCTAATGTTCACAGGTGAACTGATAAGGGCAATAACATACTTTTGACACATAAAAGTAAGTTAAAACTTTTATAAATGTTTCCAAGCAAAAGCTGATTCTGAGGCCTTTGTTCTAGTTGTAGTAATAAAACACAAGACCTCTGGGTATTCATTAATATTGTATATTAAATATATATATAAGCAAAACTGGTCAAATAAATATCAAATTTAATGATACTGAATCAGAAAATCACTAAGAAATTTATGGAGTAAAATCTCCACCTTAGAGGTAAAAGGAAATACAGAGAGGGACTGTGAAAATAAAACTCAACACCTACCAAGACAGCCATTATAGATAAATTAGTGACTTTCTAATAATTCTCTCCCTAATTTTTGTAATGCTATTATACAAAGAGATGTGATGTTATAATCTTTGTGAATATAATCATGTGAGAAAAACTGTTTTTCCCACCTAGAACAAATGTAAACTTGGTATTCTTGTGTGTGTGTGTCTTTGTGTCTGTTTTACTGAAATTCACTTATATTTTTCATATGAAGAGTACTTCTTTAAAAGTCTGAATTTACTTACAAAACTTCTTCTGGAATTTTATATATATATTTTTTGTTCTTAGATTTAAAAAAAAAATAAACTTCATTAAGCTGAAGTTCATTTCTATTGTTGGTTGATTACAGAAATGACTCATAAGATAAGTTCTAAATACTAAGGAATTAGCTAGACAATGTTTATAGTAAGTGGGTGAGAAACAACTTGGGAATAACCCACAGATTAGAATATGTACTAAAATTTCAAGTCACTTTGGTGACAAAAGCAGTTTCCCAAGTGTAGTTGAAATTAAAAATGCAAATGAAATCCTATTTCCAGTGACCTGTATTTATTTTCAGCTAATAGTCAGCCACTAAAATTGCGACAAATCTACAATCTTTGTTATAGTAGCTAAAGGCAAAAATGGAAAAACATTACAACACAAAACAAAGTCAGGCAGAGAGACTTTTCATCAAAGAAAAATCTTTAAAGACCTAAAAATTCAAAAGAAACGCCTGTCATAATACCATTCATTTACAAACCTTGCTACATATGTTAATAGTCATTAAGATATAAAAACTATGAAATAAGAGACAATGAATGATATGTTATCAGAGTAGTGAGAGAAAAAAATTGCTGTATTTTTTCTGACCATAAGACGTACCTAGGTTTTAGAGGAAGAAAATAGGAAAATTTTTTTGAAGCAATAAATGTGGTAAAATATTTAATAACATAAATAACATAATATTTCACCAATGTAAAGGTAAACAGAACTCAAACAGCAGCATTAACAACCATTATTCCTCCCAAATTGGGGCAGGGAGAGTGTGTCTTATAGTCCGAAAAGTACGGTAGTTGGATTTATAGTTGACCTTTAAGAAATGAAATATTGTTTTTGTAATTCCTTTCACCTGGATTCAGAAAAAAAAAGAAATTTAGCATAGATCTTTTAATATACACAAAAATCAACTTCAAATAGAATAAAGACTTGAACATAAGATCTGAAACCAAAAAACTCCTAGAAGAAAACATAGAGGGTAAAGCTCCTTGACATTGGACTTGGTGATGATTTTTTCTGCTTGACACCAGAAGCAAAAAAAGCTAAAATAAACAAGTGGGACGACATCAGACTAAAAAGCTTCTACAAAGCAAAGGAAACCATCAAGAAAATGAAAAAGCAAACTACTGAATGGGAGAAAATATATGCAAATCATATCTGATAAAGGTTTAATAACCAAAATAAAGAACTCATACAAACTGATAAGACAAACAATTTGATTAAAAAATGGGCAGAGTATCTTAATGGATATCTTTCCAAGGAAGATATACAGAATGTCAACCAGTACATGAAATGGTGCTCCACATCTCTAAATTTGGGAAAATGCAAATCAAAACCACAATGAGATAGCACCTCACACCTGTCAGAATGGCTATTATCAAAAAGACAAGAAATAACAAGGGTTGGTGAGGTGGAGAAAAGGGAGTTTTTGTGCACTATTGGTGGAAATGTAAATTGGTGCACCCACTGAAGAGATGGCCCTGGTGGTGTAGCTCAGTTGGTTAGAGTGTCATCCCGATGTGCCAAGGTTGTGAGTTTGATCCCTGGTCAAAGCACATATAAGAATCAATCAATGAGCGCATGGATAAGTGGAATGGTAAGCTGATGTTCCTTTCTCTCTCAAGATAAAAAATAAATGAATAAAATTAAAAAAAAATAAACCTTATGGAGGGTTCTCAAAAAATTATAAATAAAACTACCATATGAATTAACAATTCCACTTGTAAGAACTTATTCCAAGAAAAGAAAAACATTAACTCAAAAAGATATCTGCACCCCCCTGTTCATTATTTACAACAGACAAGACATGGAAACAACCTATGTTGACAATATAGGTTGTTGTCAACAAATGGATGTATAAGGAAGATATGATGTGTATATATAAACAAAATGTTTAGCCATAAAAGTAGAAGGAAATCGTATCATTTGCAGATTGGCATGAAGAACCATGCGGGCATTATACTAAGTGAGATAAATGAGACAAAAAAAGATAAATACTGCTTGAGCTCACATATATGTGGACTCAAAAAAACCTTGAAAAAACCAACAACAACAACAACAACAAAAAACCCCACAAAAAACCACCCCCCAAAAAACCTAACTCACAGGTACAGAGAATAGGTTGGTGGTTGCCAGAGAGAGGTGTTGGGGGCTGGTGAAATTAGTGAGGTGATAAAAAAGTACAAATTTTCAGTTATAAATAATTCCTGGGGGTGTAATATATAGCACAGTAACTACTGGTCAATAATACTGTATGACATATTTGAAAGTTACTAACAGAGTGGATCTTAAATGTTCTTATCACAATAAAATGGTACTATGTGTAACATGCCCAAATTTACAATTTATATACTAGTAAGTGATATAACTAAGATTTGACACTGCTTCTATAACCACAATTTAATCCATTTCTGAATCACTTGAATTTAGCCTCTTTCTGCCTAGAAAATCTCTTCGTTGTTTCCCTGTTAGCTAAGTGTTTTAAAATACTATTATCATAACTACCCTACTGCAGATGTTAACATTTCTCTCAAAACATATTATCAACCACTACTACTTCTATAACATTGGTTTTACTAATATTATAATATTTAGATTAACAGAAACTTACATGATTTTAGCATAATCAAGAATCTATAAGAAAAGATGATACAGAATAACACTAATACGTAAGTTAAGATCATACCAAGGTTAAAATACTTATGCATACAATCTATAGACAACAGGAGCATAAAAGCCTTCAATATTCTTTCATGTACGACATCACATGGCAGTATTTTTGTGAGGATGTGAAATTTAGAAGGGCAAGATATAAAAAGCATGTATTTGCTATAATGCTGTCTTTCCTTACCCATCCAATCAAAACCATTTTACCTTACAATTCAAAACTAACTGCTCCTTACAATTGAGGAGCAGTTAGATAAAATAAAAAGTTAAGATTATTTTTTCAGATTACTAAATAAACTTTACCAGCCCTGATATTTTCTAAAGTATGCAAATTTAAAAAACACATTTTTATCTAAAGTAAGCATTCCACATAAAACAGGAATCAAATGTTCCAGAAAAGCTGACCATTTCTATAATCAAATGGTATTTAAGTTCCTTAGAGATATAGTGGCAAAAAATATAAATGTTGCAAATAATCATCAACCACATTCAAACATTAACTAAGGCAGTAACTAGCTGTGTAACCCTGGACAAATTATGGAACTGTCTTAAGCTTTAGCTTTTTAATAATAGGTGTAGGAGAATTCCGAACAAGATGGAGGAGTAGGTAGAGACAATGTGCCTCCTCGCACAACCAAAATAAAGACAACAAAAAATTTAAACAAAAAAACAACCAGTACTGACAGAAAATTGAACTGTATGGAAGTCTGACAACCAAGGAGTTAAAATAGATACATTCACCCAGACCGGTAGGAGGGGTGGAATCGGGAAGCCAGGCGGAGAGGGATCCAGGCAAAAAAAGCCGTGGCTGGTGGATGCTGGTGGACATTGGGGGCAGAGTGGCACCGGACGAACCCAGTAAGTGGCAGATTGTGGAAGGGTGAGGCGCAAGGTGGCTGGCGAACTGGGTGGTCCCACATTCACATGCAGATAAACCAGGCAAAACTGGGCAATGGCATAGACTGCATAACCCAGGCCTCCAGCACACGGAAATAAAGCCTCCAAACACTGATTGAAAACACCTGTGGGGGTTGAGCTGCCAGTAGAGAATCCCAGCCTCACAGCAGAGTTCGTTGGAGAGACCCACAGGGTCCTAGAATGTACACAAACCCACCCACATGGGAATCAACACCAGAAAGGCCCAGTTTGCTTGGGGTAAGCTGCGGAAGTGACTGAAATCCAGCAGAGAGCAGAGTAAGTGCCATTGTTCCCTCTAGGACCCCTCCGCCACATACAGCATCACAACCCAGCAACTGGGTTGCCCCACCCTGGTGAAAACCTCAGGCTCCGCCCCTCTCTACATAACACGCGCATCAAAACCAAAAAATGGCCCAAATGAAAGAACAGATCAAAGCTCCAGAAAAAATACAACTAAGCTACGAAGAGACAGCCACCCTATCAGATGCACAGTTCAAAACACTGGTGATTAGGATGCTCACAGAATTGGTTGATTTTGGTCACAAATTAGATGAAAAAATGAAAGCTATACTAAGTGAAAATAAAGGAAAATGTACAGGGAACCAATAGTGATGGGAAGGAAATTGGGACTCAAATCAGCGGAGTGTACCAGAAGGAAGAAAGAACCATCCAATCAGAAAAGAATAAAGAAACAAGAATTCAAACAAATGAGGAGAGGCTTAGGAACCTCCAGGACATCTTTAAACGTCCCAACATCTGAATTATAGGGGTGCCAGAAGGAGCAGAGGAAGAGAGCAAGAAATTGAAAACTTATTTGCAAACACAGTGAAGAAGAACTTCCCCAATCTGCCAAAGGAAACAGACTTCCAGGAAGCTCAGAGAGTCCCAAAGAAGTTGGACCCAAGGAGGAATACACCAAGGCACATCATAATTATAATACCCAAGATTAAAATGAAGGAGAGAATTCTAGAAGCAGGAAGGGATAAGGGGACAGTCACCTACAAAGGAGTTCCCATCAGACTGTCAGCTGATTTCTCAAAAGAGACCTTGCAGGCAAGAAGGGGCTGGAAAGAGGTATTCCAAGTCATGAAAGTCAAGGACCTACATCCAAGATTGCTCTGTCCAGTGAAGCTGTCATTCAGAATGGAAGGGAAGATAAAGCGCTTCTTAGATAAGGTCAAGTTCAAGGAGTTCATCCTCACCAAGCCCTTATTATATGACATGTTAAAGGGACTTATCTAAGAAAAAGATGATGACCAAAAATATGAACAATAAACTGGCAACAAACAGAACTATCAACAATTGAACCTAAAAACCTAACAAAACAAAAGCAAACTAAGCAAGCAACCAGAGCAGGAACACAATCATAGAAATGGAGATCACATGGGGGGTTATTAGCGGGGAGTGGGAGAATGGGGGAAAAGGTACAGGTAATAAGAAGCATAAATGGTAGGTACAAAATAGACAGGGGTGGTTAATAATAATATAGGGAATGAAGAAGCCAAAGAACTTATATGTACGAGCAATGGGCATGAACTAAGGGGAGAGGGATGCTGGTGGGAGAGGAGGGTGCAAGGTGGAGGGGAATAAAGGGAAGAAAAAACTGGGACAACTGTAATAGCATAATCAATAAAATGTATTAAAAAAATAACAGTACCTAGTATCTCACAGGGTAGTTGAATAGATGAGATATTTGTAAAATGCTTAGCACAGTAACTGGCACATAGTGGTCACACAATGATTATTACCTCTCATCTTCAGATGAGCCAATGAGTACAGTCTAGCCTAATATGTATATCAGAACAAATTCCAAACAGATCAAAGAACCAGATGTGAAAATAAAACCAAGTAATCACTGGAAGAAAATGAGGCTAAATTTATTGTTACTTTAAAACCAGCACATGGGGAAGCATTGTTAATAATGACTCAAAATCCAGAAGCATGATGAAAACATGCATCTTAGTTTGTATGACAAAAACTATCACCATTAGCAAAGTCCAGAGACAAATAACAGGATCCATTAAGACATAGGTGGCAAACACAAGGCCCATGGTCCAAATTTGGCCCTCCACCTGCTTTATCTGGCCCAGCACCTTGTTTCTACCTGGTGGCAGCACTAAGCTCCTTGCCCCTAGTTAAGGAGTAGTTACATTTATGCAGTCCTAAAATTACATTTGACCCTTTGAAGGCATCTGCAAGGTTGATGTGGCCCCCGGTGAAAATGAATTTGACACTCCTGCATTAAGACCACTGAAACTTATTATTCTTAATTAAATTAAGTCTTATTAATCTACAATTGGGTCCAGCTAGGTTGCACGATACAAGATATACAAAAAGATCAATATACAAAATAAATTGTATTTCTGTATATTAGCAATAAATATCCTAATATAAATTTACAAATTCCCTTTACAATAGAATCAAAAGAATAAAATGCTTAGGAATATGGTTTAAAAAAAGCAGTGAAAGAGTTGTATACTGGAAATTAAAAAGCATTATTAAAAGAAAATTTAAAATATTAAATAACTTCGAAAGACATGTTCAGGAATCAGAACAGTTAATATTACCAACATGATAAAACTGCCCAAATTGATCTATACACTTTTTTTGTTTCAAAATCCCAACTGGCTTTTTTGCATAAATCAACAAGCTGATCTGAAAATCCATATGGGTATAGCAAAGAACACCAAACTAGCCGAAGTTGGAAGAATCTAGAATATCCCAAGTTGGAGTTATCATATTTCCTGATTTTAAATTTACTACAAAGTGATAGTGTTAAACACAGTACACAGTGTAGCACAGTACACATGGTCAATAACAACAGATACATGGCCAATGAGCACAAAGACAAACGACAAATTAACAAAATATATTTGCAACTTAAAGCACAGATAAGGGCAAATATCCTTAATATATAAGAAACTCTTAAAAATGTAAGACGATCCCTGGCTAGTCAGGCTCAGTGGATTGAGTGCTAGCCAGCGAAGCATAATTTGGCATTATGTACAAAGCTATATATACACTTACTATTTAACCCAGTAATTTCACTTTGAAGAACTTACCCAGAAGTTGTATCTTCAAAATATCAAACAACATATGAGCAGGGTTATTCATTGGACATAATTTATAATAGCAAATATTACAAACAACTGAAATGCCCTTCCCATAGTAGGCTGGTTGGATAAACTATGATAAATCTATATATAGGCATACTGTGGAGATATTGTGGGTTCAGTTCCAGACCACTGCAATACAGCAAGTATTCCAGTAAAGCAAACTGTAATCTTTTTGCTGGTGGAGGTTCCTGCCTTCAACATGTTTAAAAAAAAAAGCCACATCTGTGAAGCGCAACAAAACAAGGTATGCCTATACTCAGATATTACACAACTGAAAAACAAAATAAAAAAAACATGTGGATATATACAAATTTTTATAGCAGCATTAATGATAGCCAAAAGTGGAGCTAAACCAAGTGTCCACCAATTGATGAATGTATAAAGACAATGTAGTATGTGGTATATCCTCAATGGTGATTTGGCCAATTATAAAAAGGAACGATACATCCTATCATATGTATGAACACTGGAAACAATAAGCAAAGAGAAATAAATCAGTCACAAAGAACTACATATTATATAATTCCATATATAAAATGTCCAGAATAGCTAAATCTATAGAGATAAACAGATGAATCGTTGCCTAAGTCTGAAGGGGTAGGGTGGGGATGGTAAAGAAATTAGTAGATGATCACTACAGGATGAGAGGATTCTTTTTTGGATAATGTAATGTTCTAAACCTGGTTGGTGATAGATGTTCAAATCTGTGAACACATTAAACGTCACTGATTGTATGCTTTAAATAGATAAGCTGTGTGGTATATGAATTATTTTTTAATAAAAGCTTAGGTTTTCCCTGAGCTCAGAGACCTGAAGAAGCAAGTCACAACTGAGGTTTGCAAATCTAGGAAAATGAATATAAGCTTGGAACAGAACTGCAAGCCTCAGATAAGATCAAAGACCTGGCTGATACCTTGATTCTTCAGCCTTATGAGACAGAGAGGAGAAATGCCTAGTCTCTTGAAATTCCATGGAATCTGAGATAATAAATGAGTGATATTTTAAGCTGCTAAGATTGTGTTGATTTGTTATACAGTAATAGATGCATGTGCATCTATACATGCATATGCATACATATATAAGGTGGGACAAGAGCAGGTTTACAGTTGCTCATATAGAAAATAATGAAATAATCAATAAATAATAATAAAAGAATAAACTCTGTGCACTGGCTGGTGTGGCTTAGTTGGTTGGAGCATTGTTCTGTAAACTAAAAGGATGTAGGTTTGATTTCCACTAAGGGCACATACCTAGGTTTTGAGTTTGGTCCCCAGTCTGGGCACATACGAGAGGCAAACCGACTGATGTTTCACTCTCACATGGATGTTTCTTTCCCTCTTTCTCTCCCTCCCTCTCCCTTTTTCCCTCTCTAAAAATCAGTAAGCATGTCCTCAGGTGAGGATTAAAAAAAAACCCAACAGAATAAACTCTGTGTTTTGCGTATTCACAACTGTAAATCTACTTTTTCCCAACCCTGTATATACTTATTTCTAGGGCCCAAAGTAATGAAACCACAGTAACAATGACATTCTACCAGCAAACAACATATGAAATACCCATATTTTGATTTCTAAATAATAATCCCCATTAAAAGAATCCAAAGTTTCTTGGGTAAAATAATTGATTCCAGATCTGAAGAACAAGGTAAAACTGACAAACAACAACAAGCAAGTAAAAACTCAAACAAAAAACCCAGGGTGGATGACACCTTCCTGTGGCAGAAAGCAGGGGAGTCCTTAAAGATGAATGAGGTTATGTCTAAAGGAAACAAGACTCAGCTTAAAGGGAGTCTTGTAGAAAATCAGGACAATCTGAGCATTTCTCCACAAAATGATGGTAATGGATTATATTGTAATTTTTGAATGCCTGAGTCCCTGTGATTATCAAAACAGAGTGTGAAAGGGAAAGTGAAAGTTCACCTTCACAAAAAAATATCAGTTAATAAATATTGAAGAAATGACAGAATTAGAAAGTTACCAGTTTGCAACTAACAATGAAATCACTAACTCAGGCAAGGATCATGATGTATTCTAAAATATTCGATAAACAAGACTGGAGAATAGGCCACAGCCACAAAAAGAACCCCATAATTTACTAACTAATTACAATACGAAAAATGTCTTTACAGAGAAGAGATTTGATAGACACCACCTAAACCAAGTGATCAAACATGGCATGATTAATGGTGGAACAGTAAGAGAGATGCTATAGGAAGTATAGTAAAGTTTCAGAAATATAATATTCCTACTAAGATTATTTAATTTAAATCTAATCGTGAAAAAACTATCAGAAAAATACAGAACGTAGCCTCGTTGGGGTAGCTCAGTGAATTGAGTGCGGGCCTGAAAACCAAAGGGTCACAGTTCAATTCCCATTAGGGCACATGCCTGGGTTGTGCGCGAGGTCTCCAGAAAGGGGTTCATGAGAGGTAACTACACACTGATGTTTCTCTCCCTCTCTTTCTCCTTCCCTTACCCTAATAAATAAAATCTTAAAAAAAAGAAAAAGAAAAAGAAAAATACAGAATTCAGTACAAGACAACTAGCCTGACCTCCTCAAAAAGGAACAATCTCATAAACAAAAGATGAAACATATTCTAAATTAAAACAAGACATAACAATCACATGTAATATATGACATCTGTTTGGATCCTAAAGTAAGAGAAAACAAAATAAACTATAAGAGACAATTTAGGACAATAGAGAAGATATAAATATGGGCTTTATATTATATGATATTATTGAAATACTGCTTACTTTCTTACATATAATAATCGTATTGGGATTAGGTAAAAGAGCAGCCTAGTTCATAGATGAAAATTACTGAAATACGTAGGGGTGAATTGCCTGCAACTTACTTTCAAATTGTTCTCTGCACACCGCCCCCAAAGTGTGTATTTGTGTGTGTGTGTGTGTGTGTGTGTGTGTCTGCATAGTATAGACAGAGATAAAGCAAATGTGGAAAAATGTTGGTAAGGTTTACCAGAGATTTGACTATTTTCAAAAAACATTGTGAAAAACTAAAACTGTTCAACGAGGGAAGATAGTGCCATTGCACACCAGATTTATTTCTCTAGCCCTTAAAGGAGGTGAATTAGATAATTTCTAAGATATGTTCAAGTTAGAAATGCTAATATTGTAACATACATTTTCTTCCAGCCAAGGTAGAGGCATAGGTGGACACACTGTTCCTCCTTGCACAACCAAAATTAAGGACAACAAAGATTCAGAAACAAGAAAACAACCAGAACTGACAGAAAACAGAACTGTACAGAAGCCCAACATCCATTCATCCAGACCAATAAGAGGGGTGGAGTCACAGCAGGAAAAAGCGGAGGTCAGCGGACCCAGCCAAGCAGGCAGTAGACGCTGGCAGATCCCAGGTGTGCAGGTGGTGGCTAGTAGACCCCAGACGCACAGGCAGCGGCTAGTGGATGCTGGGCAAGGGGTGGCAACGGGCACACCCAGGGAGGCTTTGTAAGGCGGCTGTCTGATTAGGTGGTCCCACATTCACATGCAGATAATCTAGGCAAAGGGGAAGCGGCGGAGGGGACTGGAATCCAAGCGGAGCAAGCACCATTGTTTCCTCTCGGACCCCACCCCCACATACAGCATCACAACCCGGCTACTGGGCAACCCCGCCCTGGGGAACACCTAAGGCTCTACACCTCACTACGTATCAGGCACAACCAGACCAAAAAACAAAACAAAACGAAACAAAAAAACCCAAAAAAAACAAAAATGGCTCAAACAGGAGAACAAATCAAAGCCCCAGAGTCAATTAATCTAAGCACCCAAGAGTTAGCCAACCTATCAGATGCACAGATCAAAGCCCTGGTGATCAGATGCTCACAGAATTGGTTGATTTTGGTCGCAAATTAGATGAAAAAATGAAGGCTACAATAAGTGAAAGGAAGAAAAACGCGCTGGGAACCAACAGAGATGGGAGGAAAACTCGGACTCAAATCAATGGAGTGCACCAGAAGGAAGAAAGAAACAACCGAACAGAAAAGAATGAAGAAACAATAATTCATAAAAATGAGGAGAGGCTTAGGAACCTCCAGGACATCTTTAAATGTCCCAACATCCAGATTATTATAGGGGTACCAGAAGCGGAAGAAGAGCAACAAGTGGAAAACTTATCTGAACAAATAATAAAGGAGAACTTCCCCAATCTGGCAAAGGAAATAGACTTCCAGGAAGTCCAGGAAGCTCAGAGAGTCCCAAAGAAGTTGGACCCAAGGAGGAACACACCAAGGCACATCATAATTCCATTAGCCAAGAATAAAATGAAGGAGAGAATTCTAGAAGCAGCAAGGGATAAGGGGACAGTCACCTACAAAGGAGTTCCCATCAGACTGTCAGCGGATTTCTCAAAAGAGACCTTGCAGGCAAGAAGAGGCTAGAAAGAGGTATTCCAAGTCATGAAAGTCAAGGACCTACATCCAAGATTGCTCTCTCCAGCGAAGCTGTCAGTTAGAATGGAAGGGAAGATAAAGTGCTTCTCAGATAAGGTCAAGTTAAAGGAGTTCATCATCACCAAGCCCTTATTATATGACATGTTAAAGGGACTTATCTAACAAAAAGAAGATAAAAAATGTCACAGTCAAAAGACAGCAAACTCAAAGATATTAACAACCACACCTAAAACATAAGCAAACTCAGTAAACAAGTAGAACAGGAACAGAAACACAGAAATGGAGATCACATGGAGGGTTAGCAATAGGGGAGTGGCAGGAGGAGAGAGGGGAAAAGGTACAGAGAATAAGTAGCATGGACGGTAGGTAGAAAATAGACAGGGGAGGGCAAGAATAGTGTGGGAAATGCAGAAGCTAAAGAATTTATGACACATGGCCATGAACTAAAGGGGGAAAATGTGGGGGAATGTGGGTGGGAGGGGGTGTGGAGGGGAATGATAGGGGAAAAATGAGACAACTGTAATAGCATAATCAATAAAATATATTTTTAAAAAAGAAATGCTAATATTGTATTCTTAGAAAAAAGTGAGTATGAATCTATAAGAAGTATTTTTCAAAAGTATTTCGCTTCCCAATATGTAGTTTACAATATCACTATTACTGTGGCAGCGATGATGATGTCATTAATTTCTATACTTGTTTAAGACATGTTAATTCCCAATTGCCATGACAAAGCTCTATTTTTCCATCTTTTCCTTGAACTCTTATAGCATTTACAATTTGAGACACAATTCCTAAGGAAGGGACTAGAAATCTCAATTTTTAATAAGATCCCTTGCTGGTCCTTATGTTAACACTGGGAAAACATTAGATACCATTATATGTAAGGATCGTCATAGTTTAAAATTCCATCTAGTTTTTTCTCTTACTAAATGTTCTTGGGGAGAATGATCTTGCCCGTATTGCTGTGTCATTCTGTGAGGTACCGTGGACAAAGCCAAGTAACTTTATAGTATGAAATCAGTTCTTATTAAGTAGGTTTTTTAAAATTTACAAACTTTTCTTTATTGGTAACTATTTTATTTTGTTTTACCTTTGGGGATAGTTAAGGACCAGTAAAAAACTAAACTAGGATGCAAGGAGACATTTCAGAGGCTCTGATGAATTCCTTTTTATTTTAAAATGTTCCATTCAGAAAATCCTTCTAGGATGATATAAGAATATTATTCAGTCAACTCCTATCTATCAAAACCAAAAAAATAATGGTTTTTGAGTTAGGCTATACCATATTCCAGTCTAAATAACATATTAAAGGGATATCTTACAGGTTGAAGTAATGGCTCTTCCCTGCAAAGTTGGGATATATACCATTTTAATACTTTAATTGTGGTAAAATATACATAACATAAAATTCACTATTTTAACAATTCTTAAGTGTATAGTTCAACAGAATTAAGTACAGTGGTACATCAGTACTTGTCACTAATTTGTTCTGGACCTTGTCACAAGTGCTAAAACCAACGAGTACCAAGCAAGCCTCAAGTGATGAAGCATTTTCTCTTGCAGGGCAGTGTTGTGACTCATACAAATTACAGCAAGTGTAGCGAGTCCCAAGCAAGCACCAAGTGCTTAATATTTTTTCTCGTCAAAATGCAACAAGTACAGGGTTTGATGAGTTGTGAGGCCAACGAACATTGAGTTGTGACTGTATATTCACACTGTTGTACAACCATCACTGTCATCTATCTAGAGAACATGATTCTTGCAAAAATTAAACTTTGTGCTCATGAAACAATAAACTACCACTAGCCCTTGGCAACCACCATCCATCATTCTCTAGGAATCTGACTATTTTAGGTACATCATATATGTGGAATAAAATAGTATTTGTCTTTTTGTGATGGGCTCACTTCACTCAGCATAATGGTTTTCAAGGTTCATCCATATTTTAAGAGTCACCCAAATTTCCTTCCTTTTTGAGGCTGAATAATATTCCATTGTATGTATGAAATATAATTTTTGAAGTATCTTAAATCTTGTTATTATTAAAATATATTAACTTTTGTTTTTTATTAAACCTATCAAGCCTATATTAAAGAATACTCATCAGAAGCTTCAGGTCAACACAGTGAAGCAGGTAAATGTGGTACCATTGCCCTTTCAGGATCTTATCTAAATTACACTAAACTACAGAACAACCAATATTCAGAAATGTGTGACATCTAGCTGAACAAAAGTGCTATAACTAAGGATATACACAAGCCAAGTCTAAATCAGTAAAAGGGTCAGAGAATTGAACTGGGCTAGTCCCACACACATGACGATTAAAAATCAGGAGAAAATCTCAGCTGCGGAGGTTACTCTTGAGGAGTGAGGGGGTCCCAATCCCACATACCAGGTACCCCAGGAATCCACAGTTCCAGGGCCAGGAAGAGAAGACCCTATACTCCTGGCTCTAAAAGCCAGCAGGGATTGTGGCTTAGGACCAAGTGAGATGAAGGGCTTTTGGATTCCCAGGTGTTCTTAAAGGGCTCAAACTTGAACTTAATTGCAGACCAATCCACTCACTTTGAGTTCCAGCACTGGGTGGCAGGTGGAAAATCAACAGGGACATATAGGGAGGAACTGAATTGTCAGGCTTCAGGGTGAGGCCTGGAAGGGCAGCTCTCTTTCAGACAAAAGTGCTGGCAGAAATGTTCCTTTGTAAGCCCTCACCCCACTCAGCCTACAGGTATCACATCTGAGTCTCCATCAATCTGCCCAACAGTTTGATCTGCCCTGGTAATTCTGAGACCCTACAGGACCCAAACTGCAGGCTCACTCAAGGAGCTTCTAGTGGCTTTTCCATATAAATGGATTGTCTTGGCTCAGGTTGGGGACTTTTCTAAAATCTCTCAATGGTTCACAAATCCCAAACAATGGCATCTGGCCTCAGAATGCCCTGTACCTCTTGCTCAACAACCCCAAGCACTAGTGGTAGCTGGCCTCAGTTGGCAGCTTAACCTCCTCAAGGCACCTTCAAGTCCAGCACAAGTAGCGAGCATTGGCAAATCACTTTGTAGCTCATACCAAGTGGTCCCAGGTAGGGCACAGGTAGCAGGTGACCTTGGACTGCACCCTATCGAAGGCCCCACAGCCAGTGCACCCAGTGGTCAGCTTTAGACCAATTTGGACCTAATGCTCAACAGTTAGACTTGGCAGGCACCAGAACCCTGCTGAAGAAAGTTCTGCTTCATGGGGTTGGCCCCCTGCACAGCAGCTCCTCTGCTGTAGTCAAGGCCAGTACTGACAGCTTATTGGTCTGGCGGGACAATCCTTTCCACTGATGTGCCAACAATAATCAAGGCTCAACTACAACAGGACAGTCCACACAGCCCACAAGGGGGTTATACCTGGAGCACCAAGCTCAGGTGACCAGGGAGGCTGTGACACTGGGCCATACAGGACACTTAATACATAAGGCCACTCTATCAAGTCTGGGAGACAAAGCAGATTGACCTAAATGCATAGAAACAAACATAAGGAGTCAGCTCAAATAGGGAAACAAAGAAACAAGTCCCAAATGAAAGAACAAGAGAACTCTCCAGAAAAAGAATTTAATAGGGACAAACAGCTACCATATACAGAGTTCAAAAGAATGGTTATAAGGATGCTCAAGGAACTTAGTGAGAACTTCAACAGCCTAAAAAGACACACAGAAACCATAAAATAGAGTCAGAAAGATGGCAGCACAAGTCAACAAGTCTATCTCCTCACAACCACATCAAAATTACAGCCAAACTATAGAACAACCATCTTCAGAACCATCAAAAATTGAGCTGAATGGAAGTCCTACAATTATGGAATTAAAGAAGAAAGTACATTGAGACTAGAAGGGGCAGAGATGTGGAATAGGATGGTCCCATAACCCATGTGTGGCACATAAAAATGGGGAGGTATATCTCAGGAGTGAGGGATCCTGGCCTCGCACCAGGACCCCCAGCCCAGGGTTCCAGCGCTAGGAAGATAAATCCCCACAACTTCTGGCTGTAAAAACCAGCAGGGATAAAGGATGTGGAAGACAGAAACTCCTGGAGTCCCAGGCAGTTCCTCTTAAAGGGCCTGCACACACACTTACTCAGACTCATTCCCTCTGAGCACCAGTGCTTGGGCAGCAGATTGAAAGGCATCAGAGACATATAGGGAGGGACTGAATTGTCTGGCATCAGAGAGAGCTACGGGATAGCTTTCTCCCAGACAGAAGTGCTGGCAGAGGCTACTGTTTCTTTACTGAGCCCTTCCCACACAGAGCTACAGGGCTGGCAGGTGGCCATAATATCTGAGACTCCATCTATCTAGCTGGCCAGTGCTGTTTCCCCAACCCTAGTGATTCCCTGAGTCCCTGCCCCACCCAACTTTCAGGCCCACCCAAGCTGTTTCCAGTGGCTTTTTCATATGGATGGTTTGTTTTGGCCCATGCATCAGATTCTCCTAAATTCTCTAAAACAAGCAGCACCTGGCTTCAGCAAGCCTTGTACCTCTCACTGTGCTGCCCCAGGCCTGGAACTAGTAACAGCCTGCCTTGCTTCACAGTTTGGCCCTGCCTGGGCACCTCTAAGCCTAGTACAAGTAGCAGCCATCTGCAGATGACTTCAGAGATTATGCTTTGTGACCCTACACAGAACATAGGTGGTGGCTGATCTTGGAAATTTCAACAGCAATCATGGTGGATGATCTTGGATGTTCCAACAGTAATCAAGGCTCAACTACAACAGGAGAGCGTACACAGCCCACACTGTGAGCATACCTTGAGTACCCAGCTTGTATGATAGGGGAGGTTGTGCCACTGGATCCTATAGGACACCCATTATATTAGGCCACTATATCAAGTCTGGAAGATGTAGCAGCTTTACCTAATACACAGAAACAAGCACCTGGAGGCTACAAAAATGAGGAAACAAAGAAATGTGGCCCACATGAAAGAACAGAACAAAACTACAGAAAAAGAACTAAACAAAATGGAGACAAGCAATCTACTAGATGCAGAGTTCAAAACATGGGTTATAAGGATGCTTAAGGAACTTAGGACCTCAACAGCATAAAATAGATCCAGTCAGAAACAAAATATACAGTAACTGAAATAAAGAACAATTAACAGGGAATCAACAGTAGGGTGGATGAAACAGAATCAAATCAGCAATCTGATAAGAACCACCTACTCAGAATAGGAAAAAGAATCAAAAGAAGATAGTGTAAAGAGCCTCTGGGACAACTTCACGTATATCAACATTTGCATCATGGACATGCCAGAAGAGAGAAAGAAATGGAGACGTATTTGAAAAAGTAACGACAGAAAACTTCCCTAAATTATGAAGGAAATAGATATACAACTCCAGGGAGCACAGAGATTCCCAAACAAGATGAACTCAAAGAGGCCCCACCAAGACATCTCATAATTAAAATGCCAAAGGTTAAGGACAAAGAGAGAATCTTAAAAGCAGCAATAGAAAAGCAGTGAGTAACTTACGAGAGACCTCCCGTAACACTGTAAGCTGATTTCTCAACATAAGGCCAGATGGACTTGAACAAAGTATTTAAAGTGATTTAAAGCAAGGAACTAAAACCAAGATTGCTCTACCCAGGAAACCTATCATTCAGAATTAAAGGACAGAAAGGGCTTCCCAGGCAAGGAAAAACCAAAGGAGTTCCTCAACACTAAATCAGTATTACAATAAATGTTAAAGAATCTTCTTAAGAAGAAAAAACAAAAGATCAGAGAGGGAGGTGGGGAGGGCTGGGCTGGGAGTAAAAAGCAGAAAACTGTACTAAAAC
Source organism: Anoura caudifer (assembly GCA_004027475.1). Classification (NCBI taxonomy): domain Eukaryota; kingdom Metazoa; phylum Chordata; class Mammalia; order Chiroptera; family Phyllostomidae; genus Anoura; species Anoura caudifer. The sequence goes on along the minus strand of PVKU01002319.1, from coordinate 134,441 downwards.
AACAATAAAAAAAGATAAAAAATATGAATAATACAATGGCAACAGCTATGCATCTATGAACAATCACCGTATTTTTTTGGACCATAAGACATATCTAGGCTTTAGAGGAAGAAAATAGGAAAAAAAAATTCGAAGCAAAAAAAGTGGTAAAATATTTAATAACGTAAATAACGTAGCATTTCACCAGTATAAATGTAAACAGAACTCAACAGCAGCATTACAACAATTATTCCTCCCAAATGGGGGGCAGGGGTGCATCTTATAGTCCAAAAATATGGTACTTTAAATGCAAATGGTTCAGATGCTCCAATGAAAAGACATAGGGTGGCTGAATGGGTGACAAAACAAAACCCTTACATATGCTGTCTATAAGAGACTCACTTCAGATCAAAAGACACACACACACACACACAGACTGAAAGTACAGAAATTAAAAACACATTTCATAAAACTGGGGAAAAAAAGTTGGGTTAGCAATGCTTATACTAGACAGGCTTTAACAAAGGCTATAAAACAAGACAAAAAAGGAATCAGCTATTCCACTTGAAGGTATTTATGCAAAACAAGACAAAACAAAGCCAACCCCCCCAAAACCCAAAACAGAGAGGACATATACATCTGTTTGCTGCAGTATTATTTTACTTTTTATCTTTAGCTGAGGACATGCTTATTGAGTTTAGAGAGTGGGGAATGGAGAGAGAAAGAGGGAGAGAAACATTGATGTGAGACAGAAACATCAATCATCTTTCATATAGACCCAGACTGGGAACCGAAGCTACATCCCAGGCACATGCCCTGCTCAGGAATCGAACTTGTGATCTTTCAGTTTATGGGATGATGCTCCAACCAACTAAGCCATATTGCCCAGGCTCCTTGCAGCATTATTTACCATAGCCAAGAGAAAGAGCAACTTAAGTGTCCATCAAAACATGAAGCGATAAAGAAGCAGTACATATATACTCATACAATGGAATATGACTGGGTCATAAAAATGAACGAAACCTTGCCATTTGCAACAACATGAATAGACCTAGAAGGTATTATTGTGCTGAGTGAAATGAGATGGTTGGAGAAGTACAAATGCCATATGATTTCACCTGTAAGAAGAATCTATTTTTATTATTTATTTGAAATTTTTTAATTTATTGATTTGAGAGAGAGAGGGAGAGAGAAAGTAAAAGAGAAAGACAGAGAAAAGCATCAATCTGTTGTTCCACTTATTTATGCTTTCATTGTTTCCCTTCTTGTATGTGCCCTGACCAGGATCGAACCTTGGCATATTGGGATGATACTGCAAACAACTGAGCTACCTGAACAGGGCTTTGTATGTCAAATCTAAAAAGCAAAATAAACCAACAAGCAGAATAGAATCTGACACATAAATACAGAAAACATTTTGAGAGTTGCCAGATGGAATGGGAGTTGGGGGAAATGGGTGAAAAAGGGGAAGGAATTAGGAAACTACAAATTGTTACCGAAGAGTCATGGGCATATAAAGTATAACATAAAGAATATAGTCAACAATATTGTAGTAAGTAGTATGGTGTCAGATGGGTACTAGATTTATTTGGGTGATAATTCCATTAGTTATATAAATGTCTAATCACTGTGTTATACACCTGAAACTCCCATAATAACGTATGTCAATTGTAATTGAAAAATTAAAAAATATTTAAAATATTAAAAAAAGAAGTCAAGTCAGAGTAGTTGCTAAAAAAAGTCACTTTACACCCTGGCTGGTGTGGCTTGGTAGAATGAGTGCTGGCCTGAGAACCGAAAGGTTGCCAGTTTGATTCCCAGTCAGGGTACAAACCTGGGTTGCAGGTCAGGTCCCCAGCTAGGGCTTGCGAAAGACAACCAATCAGTGTTTCTATCACACATCAATGTTTCTCTCCCTTTCTCTCTCCTTTCCCCTCCCTCTAAAAATAAATAAATAAAATATTCAAACTGTTACTTTATCATCACTAGAGGGGGCTAGAGCAACACAACTGCTGCCTATTCAACACCAGCTAGAAATAAGTTTTCCTTAGCTAGAAAACTGCACATAGCTAAACCTCTATAAAAAGCAGAACAGAATTTAAATGTAATTATTTAATCCCTCCAACCCTTCTCCATTCCTAAGTGGCAGACTAAGCTTTCATAATTGATGGTTTATATTCCTGACAACATAAACAGTGATAGTCTAATATGTTCTACTCCACATTAGGAGCCAAATCACATGTACAATTTTATTTGCTCCTTTTATAAAAACAAGCAATTTCTGAATGTGGTTGTTGACAACTACATCTATCATTTATAATTATTAAAAATGATTTTTTTTCTAGGAGAAAAGGTAAGAGGCAAGAGGTTCTTATAGTTTAATCATGGTGGTGACTGCAAAGATAGAAAATAGGATTTAAAAGACATTAATTATAAATGTAAGTTTTCAAAGAAAGATGTAATTTGTAACATCAATAACATAAAAGAGGAGGTATGTAGATTTACAGAAGTAGTCTTTGTGATTGAAGCTGACTGGTATCAATTCAAATTACATAGTTGTATCTGTAGGAAGTTATATGTACTCTCCACAACTACAAAGAAAACAGCTATTCAATATATACAATAGGAAATGATAAGGGAATCAAAATCTGTCACTACAAAATAATTACGCACAAAAGACAACAGTAATGGAGGAAATGAGGAACAAAAAGTTGTAAGAAATAGAAAAGAACTAACAAAATGGCAAGTGTAAGTCCTTCCTCACTGATAATTACTTTAAATGTAAATGTCAAACTCTCCAATCAAAAGGCAGAAAGGAGAAAAAGACATAAAAAATATGACCCAACTATGCTGTTTACAAAAGACTTACTATAGATCCAAAGACAAAACAGGTTTTCTTTGGTTACTATCCATGAAAATAGTAACCAAAAGAGAGGTAGCGAGGTTACACTACTATCAGACAGAGACTTTATGTCAAAAATGGTACAAGAGGCAAAGAAGAACCTCAAATATTGAGAAATATCCATTCACCAAGAAGCAATAACAATTATAAACATATTCACCAAACGGAACCTCTAAAATACATGAAGGAAACAGTGACAGAATTGAGGGGAGAAAGAGACAGTAAGTAGTACAGTAACAGGTGGAGACCACACTGTTCAGATTCCAATAATGGTTAGAACAACCACACAAAAGATCAATAAGGATGTGAAGGTTATAAACCAATTAGACTGAAAAGAAATATAAAATACACCATCTGAAGACAGCAGATTACATACTTTTTTCAAGTGCACATGGAAAATTCTCCAGGATAGACCATGTATTAGGCCATTAAAAAAGTTTTAATGAATTTAAAAGGACTGAAATTATACATAAAATTATTTTTTATTACAAAAGACTGAAATTAGACATGAGTAACAAGGAAAACTGAAAAAGTCACGAAAGCGTGGAAAACAGCATACTCTAAAACAACTGGTCAAATAAGAAATCACAAGAAATATTCGAAAGTACCTAGAAATGAATGCAAACAAAAACACAACAAAATAGTGCTAAGAGGGAAATTCAGAACTAAAAACATATGCATTAAAAAAGAAAAGATCTCAAATCAATAACTTAATTACACAATAAGTCAATGATACAGTCACTGTGGAAGTCTGGTGTTTCTTTAAAAAGTTAAACATAAAATTACTATATGATCTAGCAATTCCACCACTCCTAAGTATATATACAAAAAGTTGAAAGCAGGGACCTAAATAGATACATACATGTATGCCCATGTTCAATGCAACATTATTCACAATAGCCAAAAGGTAGAAACAATTCAAGTGTCATAAATAGATAAAGAAAATATGGTATATACACACAATCGAATATTGTCCAGCCATAAAGAGAAATGAAATTCTGATATGTGCTACAATATGAATGAACACTGAAAGTGTTAAATGAAATAATCTAGACAAAAAAAAGCACAAATGTTGCATGATTCCATTTACATAAGATACCTAGAACAGGCAAATTAATAGAGACTGAAAGTACATTTGACATAATTAAGAGCTAAGGAGTGGGGAGTTATTGCTTTACGTTTAGAGTTTATGTCTGGGGTAATGAAAAATTTTGAAAATGGTGATAATGGTTGCAAAACTGTGGTACATTTACACATGGAATACTATGGACAGAATGAAAGAAGTGATTCCTACCTTTTGTGACAACATGGATGGAACTAGAGACTATTCTGCTAAGCAAAATAATCCAGTTGGTAAAAGATAAAAACCATATGGTCTCACTTATAAGAGGAATTTAATGAACAAAATAAACTAATGAGCAAAACAGAACCAGAGGCATGGAAACATAGAACAAACTGATAGCTGTGAGGGGGAGGGTAGTGGTAGAGACTGACTGAAAGAAGGTGAAGGGATTAGTCAAAAAACATATATGATGGACCCATGGACATGGACAACAGTGAGGGACTGATTATGGAAGTAGGGGGTGGGATACGATGAAGGGGGCAAAGGGGAAAAAAGTGGGACAACTGTTACAGCATAAAAAAGAAAAATAAACTTGCTATTCAGCCTAGCATAAAAAAATTATGGAAATAATGCCACTGAATTGTACACTTCAAAATGTTGAAAATGGCAAATCTTGTTATACATATTTTACCAGAATTAAAAAAAATTAATACCAAGATTTGGTATAAAAAATTAATACTAAGATTTGGTATACCAAATATACCAAGAACCATTGACTGTCCTGGCCAGGTAGCTCAGTTGGTTAGAACATTGTCTGGATATACCAAGGTTGCAAGTTCGATCCCCAGTCAGGGCACATACAGGAAGTAATATATACATGGATGGGTGGAGCAACAAAATTGATGTTGCTCTCCCTGCTTTTCCTCTCTCTCTCTAAAAAAATCAGTAATAAAAAAAAGGAAACACCGACTTGTCTACTTGAAATAGATTAATTATATGGTATGTGAATTATATCACAATAAAACTGTTTTCTTAAAAAAAAAAAAAAAAAAGAATACGAAACATCCCTTGGCATTGAGATGCAGAAGAAACAATGAACACCTACTCTGAGTACCTACTGTACAACAGTCATTTTATATATATTACCTCACTTGGGTAGCAGTGGAGAAACTAGAATTCATACTTTAGAAATAAAACAATTCAGTTTGCTATGATGAAAAAGTTCTAGAGGTTAATAGTGATGATGGTTCCTATTGAATAGTGAACTTAAAATGTTTAAAATGGTAAATTTTATGTCATGCATAGTGAGTCATACAGCACACCTGAAACTAATAAAATGTTTTCCAATTATACCTCAAAAAAAACAAACAAAAAACTCCTAAAAAATGATTTAAAACAACACTTTATTTGGGTTTTTAGTTAACTGAAATAAAAATCAGATAAACTGAATTTTTAACCTGGTTTAGCTAAGAATAATCTGTGTGACTTTAGCAAGTCATGTAACCTTTTAATAGCTTCAGTTTTCCCATCTTTCAAATGAAGAATTAGGTCTGGCATAAATGAGGGAGGTTGTGTGGGAGCAGGCACAGAGGGTATCTCTGTACTTTCTGCTCAATTTTGCTATAACTGCTCTAAAAAGTAAAGTTTATTAAATAAAATAAATAAAAACACAAATCTACTTTATATAGTGACAGTGTGATGTTCGGTATCAATCTACCCCCCAATCCTAAATTCTAATTAGATTTAGTACCTAGAATATTCCTAAAGCAATCCAAGGGAAAATAAACCATATTATGGCATTAATCCTACCTAAACCATTTGATTATCTGAAAAACATAAATTTTAATCCACTACCCTTTGAACCTCAATCTCTGGAAAAAAAAAAAAAAGCACAATTCAGTGGTAAAACAATGGCTGTGGGACCTCTATGTGCTCAAGATTCCAGTACTGATTCTAATGTCAAATTCTGTAAATTTAGGTAATTTCTTAAACCTTTCTGTGTCAGTTTCTTAAGAAGTAGACATAACCACATACTTTACCATTCCCAAAGATTTAATATAAAAGTATTCTGAAAATTTAAATGATATCTTAAATGTAAGATGATACCATGTTTTTATTTTAAGCAATACATATTAAGGAAATGTAAGCAAATAAAAAATTATGTATTCTATATAAATAATATAAAGTACACCTATGTTTTATATATATTATTCCCATATTATTCTATAAGTGTTAAAACTTTAGTTATCCCATTTTCTGCAATAGATTTAGTATTCAAAACTAGCCTATATCAAATTAAATGTAAGCGTTTCTTACTTTGTAAAACTTAAGTCATTTTATACATCAAGCTTCATTTTTATGATTCCCTGAGAAACTAAGCAATTTACCCAAAATGTTATGGCAGTGGAGAAAAAATGTAGAACCAAAGGCTCTTGTCAAAGTAGTGTTAATTTTTCTACAGTATGTTGTTTCATCATAATATATAACCCTAAGTCTAACGTTCATTCTAAAACTCATCTGATATATGTATGATATTTCCTATTCTTTTAAACTCCTTTCATTTTTTCAGAAAAAACATTTTTAACTAATTTTTTTTAGAGCAAGGGGGAAGGAGAGAGACAGAGAAACACTGATTGGTTGCCTATTATTCATGCCCTGACTGGGGATCAAACCCACAACCTAGGTTTGTGCCCTAACTGGGCATCAAACCCAGGACCTCTTGGTGTACAGGATACTTCAACCAACTGAGACACTCAGACAGAGTTCTTTTAAAATAATTTCAGATAAAATAAAATTTATACTCCAAAAATAATACAGCACCTCTCTAATTTCAAGCAGTGAGGACAAATATAAATTAAGTGAAAACCCCACTTCTTCATTTCAAATCCTATTATCCACCCTTCCCTCCCTTGCCCACAGTGAAATCCCCACAACACGAAAAGAATTTCCTAACCTGTTGATTTTGAGATAAATTATTCTGGATTATCTCCTTCACCCAATGTAATCAGTAGAAGAGGTATGTGAAAGATAAACACTCAATAAAAAACAAACAAACAAACAAACAAACAAAAAAGTGAAAACAGAACTAAGGTAGAAGTGATGCAATGTGAAGACTCAACCTGTCCTTGCTGCTTTTGAAGACAGAGGTGCCCCAAGCCAAGGAATGTGGGTAGCCTCTTGAAACTGGAAAAGAAAGCAAAAGGATTCTACCTAGAGACTCCAGAGGAATGAACACTTGCACACACTTTGATTTTACCCCGGAGAGGATGACTCATCAGACTTGTGACCTGAGGAACTGTAAGATAATATGTGTTGCTTTAAGCAATTTAAGTAATTTGTTACAGGAAGCATACAAAACTAATACACAGGGCTTCCAGCTAAGATGGACATGTAGGTTGACACACTGTGCCTACTTGCACAACCAAAAGAAACATAACAACAAATATAAAAACAAAAACCAAGCAGAACTGACAGAAAATTGAAGTGTACGGAAGTCTGACAACCAAGGAATTAAAGAATTAAAATTCATCCAGACCCATAAGAAAGGTGGAGACGGATAGCAGGGCAGAAGAGGACTCCTGGCAAGGCAGCAGCTGGTGGAGCAGGTGGTCCCACATTCACATGAGGATAAACTGGGAGAAACAACTGGGGAGCAGGACAAACCACGCAAGCAAGGGTTCCAGTGTGGGGAAATACAGCCTGAAAACTTCTGACTGAAAAATCTTGTGAGGGTTGAGACAGATGCGGGAGAAACTCCCAGCCTCACAAGAGAGTTCGTTGCAGAGACGCACAGGGTCCTAGAACATACACAAAACAACCCACCTGGGAATCAGCACCAGAAGGGCCCACTTTGCTTGTGGGTAGCAGGGGAAGTGACTTAAAGCCGACAGAGAGCTGACCAAGCAGCACTGTTCTCTCTCAGACCCCTCCTCAACATACAGCACAAAAAATGCACTGAGATGGGTTGCCCTGCCCTGGTGAATAGGTATTCACCAGGCTCCACCCCTCACTATGGAACAGGCAAGCCAAGACCAAAAGAAAAAAGAAAAAAAAAAAAAGCCCAAATGAAAGAGATCAAAGCTCCAGAAAAAAATATAACTAAGCAATAAAGAGATAGCCAACCTATCAGATGCACAGTTCAAAACATTGGTAATCAGGATGCTCACAGAACTGGTTGAGTATGGTCGCAAATTAAAGGAAAAAGTGAAGGCTATGAAAGTGAAATAAAGGAAAATGTACAGGGAACCAACAATGAAGGGAAGGAAACCAGAAGTCAAATCAACAGTTCAGAGCACAAGGAAGAAATAATCAGTCAAATGGAACAGAATGAAGAAAAAAGAATTCAAAAAAATGAGGAGAGGCTTGGAACATCAGAGACAACTTTAAACATTCCAACATCCAAATCATAGGGGTGCGAGGAGAAGAGGAAACAAGAAATTGAAAACCTATTTGTAAAAATAATGAAGGAGAATTTGCCCAATCTGGCAAAGGAAATAGACTTCTAGGAAGGCCAGGAAGCTCAGAAAGTCCCAAAAAAGTTGGACCCTAGGAAGCACACACCAAGGCACATCATAATTAAGTTACCCAAGATTAAAGATAAGGAGAGAATCTTAAAAGCAGCAAGAGAAAAGTAAGCAGTTACCTACAAAGGAATTCCCATAAGACTGTCAGCTGACTTAAGAATAAACCTCACAGGCAAGAAGGGGCTAGAAAGAAGTATTCACGGTCATGAAAGGCAAGGACCTACATCCAAGATTACTCGAGCCAGCAAAGCTATCACTTAGAATAGAAAGGCAGATAAAGTGCTTCCCAGATAAAGTCAAGTTGAAGGAGTTCATCATCACCAAGCCCTTGTTATATGAAATGTTAAAGGGACTTATCTAAGAAAAAGTACATGATCAAAACTATGAACAGTAAAATGACAGCAAACTCACAACTATCAACAACTGAACCTAAAAACAAAACCAAACTAACAACTAGAACAGGAACAGAATCACAGAAATGGAGATCATCACATGGAGGTTTATCAGTGGGGAGGGGTAGAAAGGGGGAAAAGTACAGGGAATAAGTAGCATAAATGACAGGTAGAAAATAGACAGGGGGAGGTTAAGAATAGTATAGGAAATGTAGAAACCAAAGAACTTGCATGTACAACCCATGGACATGAACTAAAGGGGGAAAATGGGACAACTGTAATAGCATAATCAATAAAATATATTAAAAAAAGAAAAAGAAAACTAACACATAGGTTATTTTCTTGTAATAGTTTAATGATGAACACTGGTCTTGGTGGTCATAAAAGGAGGGAAAATAACACTGAAGCTGGCCTCACAGCTCTGTAGCATGTGGGCTAGTTTCAAACAAGGTATAAATAAATAAATAAATAAATAAATAAATAAATAAATAAATAAATAGTTTAATGAGTATATTACTAGATTTTATTTGGTGCCTATATAAATGTACATTAAAAATAGAGGTTTTCTTAAACCAAGGAGTAGTAGCTGTATCACATTTATCTATAGCTTAGGTAATGATATCATCAACACAGGAATACAAAATTTAAAACTTCAATCATTACTGACTCTAGCTCTGTCCTTTACTCTGTACCATCCAATCGTTTTTTTAATCCCTTTCAATTTTGTCAAGAAATTTCAAGAGTTCATGCTTTCTAACATCCAGTAACTACTATCACCTTAGTTCTACATTTCCATCCTAAAGAACCTCAAAGGTTTCCTGCTTTTTATGTGGTGTTCTTACTTCTAATATTTACTCTTCTAATGTATCTGAAATGTATTAATGATGAAACTGATTGTTTCATCTTAATGCAATCTTGATTGAATCACACCCTCCCCTTATTGGTGTTTATTTTTGAGCCCACGTGTCTGTGTTGTGGCGGTCTGTGGGGGAGGGGTCAGATATGGAACAATGACACTTACTCAGCTCTCCAACAGCTTTCAGTCACTTTGACACTACCCACAAGCAAACTGGGACCTTCTGTTGCTGATTCCAGGGTGGGTGGGTTTGTGTACATTGTAGGACTCTGTGGGTCCCCTGTGGCTCACCAACAAACTCTCCTGTGAGGCTGGGAGTTTCTCCCGCTGCCGTAACCCTCACAGTTTTTCAGGCTTTATTTCCCCACACTGGAACTTTACGGGGCTTTGTGATTTGTCTCATCCCCAGTTGTTCCTCCCGGTTTATCTGCACAAAAATGTGGGTCTGCCTGTCTGCCCCAGCTGCCTGTCTGTGCCCCTCCTACCATTCTGGTTGAATGTTTCTTCTTTAACCCCTTAGCTGTCAAGACTTCCATACAGTTCAATTTTCTGGCAGTTGTGGCTGTTTTTGTTTTTAAATTTGTTGTTGTTCTTTTTTGGTTGTGCAAGGTGGCAAAGGACATCTACCTATACCTCCATCTTGGCCACAAGTCCTTTAGCAGAAAACTTGATAAACATATTTTTGTTTTCTCTATTTAGCAAAATTATTGCTTTAAAATTATAACTGTATTAGATCCTCCCAAAATGCATTTCCATTTTCTAATTCATTGTGCTTTTTTTCAGACATTATCATATGGAGTAAAGACCACGATTTCCCAGCCTTCCCTGTAGATGAAGTGTGGTTTACTGACCATGCTCTAGCCTTTGTCTCTAAATGAGGTTTTGAAGTTTCCTTTCTGAGTCATTTTGGGTTGCTGTAACAAATCAAAATAGAGCAGGTAGTTTAATCAATGGACATTTATTTCTCACTGTTCTGGAGGCTGGGAAGTTGAAGATTAGGGTTAGGATCTGGTGAGATCCTTCCTCCTAGCTGGCAGATACAGCCTTCTTATTGTATCTTCACATGGTAGAGAGAAATTATCTCAGTGTCTCTTCTTATAATAGTACTAATCCTATTCAGGAAGGCTTCACCTTCATGACCTAATTAATTCCCAAAGGCCCTACTTTCAAATACCAACACAGTGGGGATTAGGGCTAGAACATATGAATTTTGACGGGGACATAGTCCATAGTGTTTCCTAAAAGAAACAGTTCACGCTTAAGAGGTGACAACAGGAATGTAAGCCTGAGGCTGAAATGGAAGAACAGAACAAAAAAAGAAGTCTAGGTTCCTGAAGACACAACGAAGATACCATATTAACCTTGAACTGTGTGTGTACTTCACAACGTTTTAAATTCGAGGGAAAAATGTCTATCTTTAAGTCTTGGTTATTTAAGAGGATTTGCTATTATTAAAAGCTGAAACTAAACTTAATAAAACATTTTCATGACCAAGAAGCAGGAATAGAGTTCAGAGTTTATGTGATATATATCCCTCACTGGTGAGTCAATGAAAAATCTTTTCCATGCAAAGTAAAGTGTTGTGATTTACATACTGATCACTTAAACCACACCAAGTCAGATTTATAGCTAAACTCTAAACTCCCATTTTCATTGTTATTCTTTCTTGACTAAATTCAGTTGGTAATGACATTTTGATGGATATGTGAATTTGTCATTACTTAACTCTCATTCAATTCACTTTCTACAGTTACCAGAGTTATCATCTTAAACATAAACATGTACTTTTCACTTCCTTCCATAAAATTACTATTTTTAATTTACTATAGCTTAATGGAAGAGGTATCTTAGCACCAGTAAAGTCCATGGTTTTGTCGTTTCTTCATGTTCAATTCATTTTGGTAAGCAGTTACTTGCACATCAACTTGTATTCTGGGAAACAATGTTTATTCTCCACAACACCACTGAATTTCAGAAACACTAAACTTCTGAGTTAGTCTAACATATGAAAAATCTTTGCAGACTAGTATGTGCCTTTATACATTGTATTCTCTTTAAATGGAATGCCCTTTTCCACCTTGCAATCTACTATTGAACCTCCAACCTTAACTCAAATATATTCTATAAAATACTTCTTATTCAATGATATAGTTAGTTGATACCCCTTTTGGGGCTTTAAAACTTCTCAGAGTACTTATCAAGCTGTAATTTCCCAAGGAAATATGAAGTTTTTATTTTTTAAAAGATTTTATTTATATTTAGGGAGGGTAGGGTAGGGAGAAAGAGAGAGAAAAAAATATCAATGTGTGGTTGCTTCTCCTGGGCCCACCACTTGGGACCTGGCCTGCAACCCAGGCATGTGCCTTGACTGGGAATCTAACCAGTGACCCTTTGGTTTGCAGGCCAGCATTCAATCCACCGATCGAGGGTGGGAATATGAATTTAAAAAAAAAAAAAAAAAAAAGATTTTTTAAAATTTATTTTTAGACAGAGGGGAAAGGAAGAAGAGAGGGAGGGAAACATCAATGCGTGGTTGCGTCTCACCTGCCCCCTACTGGGAACCTGGTCCACAACCCAGGCATGTGCCCTGACTGGGAACTGAATCCTCGACCCTTTGGTTTGCAGACCGGTGCTCAATCCACTCAGTCACACTAGCCAGGGCATAAATGTGAAGTTTTTAAAAGTTAGGTGTACTTTACTCATCTGGCAAAGAGCTTGGAACACAGAAAACATTTAGTCAATGAGGAAAGAATATAGAAAATCATGAAGATCACTTTAGGTACATGTATAATGCCAGTTTTTTTATTCTTAATTAACAAAAAAAGCATCATTAGAATCCAAATAATAGAAATGTAATCTAGAAAGTTAGAGAGTAGGTACAGATTAGGGAAGATGTATTAGCCACAAACAACATAGTGTAGTAGCGTGACTACAGTGAACATTGTGGTGTTTGTGATGAGATTCATATTTGTATATAATACATTTATACTGTTTTCTGATTGTCAAAGTGTAATTTGAAACAAGGAAGAACAACAGGGTCTTTAAAGGGTGTCAGCTGGGGATTAGGGTAAGGCAGGAGAGGGTAAAGGAGGAAAAACGGTAATAGAATGACACATGACTTGGGGTGGTTTACACATAATACAATATAAAGATGATATATTATAGAATTGCATACCTTAAACGAACATAATTTTATTAACCAATGTGACCCCTATAAATTCAATTGAAAAAAAAAGTATGTCAGCTGATAGGTACTATTACTTACTCTGTAGTTTTGTAAACATCAGAATACAGCCCTGCTTTCTGATACTTCTTCTTTGGGGGACGTGGGGCCTTCTTTTCTCTTGGGATAAGTGAAAGCACAGGCTGCAAGGTACTTTCAGGTTCAAGAGGTTTGGCTGGGGTTTCAGGAGGACTGGGAATCTCAACTGCTGCTTCAGTAAAGCTATAAAAAGAAGTTTAAAGATAATTTTATGATGAAATAATATTTTCCTACAAATGACTGTCTATTGTAAAAAACATAACAGCAATTAAAAGAAGAGATATGGAGTCTTCCTCATCTAGCCATACTGGAGTAACAGATACTTGACTTCTCCTGCTGACAGAAACTAACAGAAATACAGTAAACTACTATAAACCTAGACAAAGTTTACGAAACAATCATCAGATATCAGACAATGGTTAGTGCAACATTGCAATCCCTAAGAAAAATTGGAAAAAAACCCAAAACAACAGAGAGAAAGAGATGAGGCCTATAACTACTTTGCTGTATGAGGACTGTAGTTGAAGAAGCAGAATCAAAGCAGAGAATGTCCAACTTGATGGGTTGAAAAGAGAGACCAATCAGAGTATTGAGAGGCTGAGGTACCTGAAATTTGTGGGGCCAAGTATTGAAGAAAGTTATGGAGAAAAATTAACTCTAGAAATGTGTTTATGGGTCTCCTTTAGTATACTGCTAAATACTAAGTTATGCATGTGCAGGGTGAAATTCTATAAGTCTGGACAAAAGACTATCAGAGTACAATAACCTGAACAATCCCCAGAGGCTCACAGATGATGGTAGATACTCAGATTCCACTAGGCAGAGTAGAAAGACACTGCCCAATACCAGGAACATTAAACAGAGATCCCAGAGGGTAACACTACCCATTTTTACAGGTCTTAACTCCCCCTGCACTAAATGCTGGCCCTAATAAAGCTTAAAAACAATTTTCGAAAGGATCTAAGCTGATCTACAAGTAACTTAACAGCCTGCCGAAAATAAATTAAACACTAAGGAAAGAACAAAAACCAGAAACACAATAATGTGACCTCCACAATGTAAATAAATTCACAATGAGAAAAAAACTAAAGAGTAGTGATCAAAATTTTCCAAATTTGATAAAAAGTATAAAAATCAAAGTTCCAAGAAGCTAAACAAACCATAAAGAATATAAACTCAAAACAAGGCAAATCATACTATATCATAATAAACTTGCTGAAAACTATCTGAGGAAGAAAATAAAAGGGGCTAGAGGAGAAAATATATAATATATACAGGAGTATAAAAATAAGAATGAGTGCATATTTCATATATAAAACAATACAAGCCAGAAGGAATGAACTAACAACTATAGTGCTAAAAAGGAGAGGGGGTGAGAGGGAGACAGACTCTAAATTCATTAAGAATTCTAAATAAATAAAATACATCTTTAAAAATTAAGGTGATACCAGTTCCAGGCAAAAATGTAATAGACACTTCTACCTATCCTGCCACTGAGTACAACTAAAGATCCTGGAAATTATGTATAACATAAACATAAGCAAACAGATTAGCTAGTGACCTGGGACTTAAGCAATGATGTTGTAGGTAATTTCCTAGATTTCTTTTTGGCTTCATATTTAATGTGAAAGACAATACACTTTACCTAATATCAAGGATAAAGCAAATGTCTACTCTCATCACTTATATTCAACATAATAGTAAAGGTACCAGCTTGTGCAAAAATAAAAAAAAAAAAATCTTGAAGTATGAGTCCTCCAAATTTGTTCTTTGTCAAGATTGTTTTGATTATTTGGTATCCCCTGAAATTCTTTATTAACATTAGGATGGATTTTTCTATTTCTGCAAGAAATGTCATTGGGATTTTGGTAGAAATTACTCTGAATCTGTAGTTTGCCTTGGGTAGTACTGATATCTTAACATTAAATTTTTCTAATCCATAAACACAGGCTGTCTTTCCATTTATTTATATGTCTTTTTAAAATTTTGTTCAATAACGTTATGTAAGTTTTCAATGAAGACTTTTGCCATATTAAGTTTATTCTTTTTGACGTTACATAAATGGAATTGTTTTCCTATTTCCTTTTTGGAAAGCAGTGTATAGAAACACAACTGATTTTCTAGAAGGTGATTTTGCCTCTCAACTTTGCTAAAGTTTAGTAGCTTTAGCAGATTTGTGTGTGTGTGTGTGTGTGTGTGTTTAAGTAATCTTTAGGGTTTTCCAAATAGAAGACGTTGGCATTTGGGAACAGAACTAATTTCACTTTTCCTTTATAATTTGAATGTCTTTTATTTTTTTTTATTTCAGCCTAATTGCTCTGGTTAAAAATTTCAATAGTATGTTGAATTGAAGTGGCAAAAGGGGGCATCCTTTCCTTGTTCCTGATGTTAGGGGAAAAGCTCTGTCTTTTACCATTAATGTTCATTAGCTGTGACTTTTTCTATGTGGTCTTTATTATGTTAATTTCTTTCTATTCCTAGATTGCTAAGAGTTTTTTATCATGATTTTGTCAAATTCATTTTCTGCATTATTGATATGATCGTGATATTTTTATTCTTTAGCATACTGATATGATAGATTACATTAATTTATGCATATTGAACAAGTCTTGCATAACCTACTTGGTCATGAAATCCATTTACTATTTATTTACTCACTTAATCATTTATTATTTTTTTGCTGTTCTCCTTACCAGCCAAATTCAACTTCTATTTCTGTGCCTTATCTTATGCTTCTTTCTCCCTGCAATAAAAAAAATATTTTCTGCCTTCCTGGTCATCTCCTACATATATAAATTCACCAAGTGCCACTTGCAGACCATATACATCAGAAGCACCTTGGGGGCTTATAAGAAATGCAAATGCCTACTCATAGACTTTTAGAAATCTCTATTGAGATCTGGACTGAAATATTCCTAAACTTGTTGGCCCTCAGACCCCAAAGAAGACACTCTTCATAGAAGCATCCTTCTCATCCTACTCGGGCTGTGACATTATAGGCTGGGTTTATATTCTCTCCCCCTCATGCCATAACCCAACTCCCTCACCCCATTAAGGCTCCAAAACCCATCTCAGGATCACTGTGGCTTCTATACTCTGTATTATTTAGGACTTGAAATTTTCAGGGAAAAAAAAGAGGATGAGGAAGAGATAAGGCATTTTAAAATATGATTTATGATATATGTATCTCTATCAATATAATACCTTCAGTTTCTGAGCTTTTCTAAAATAAAAATAGTATCAGCAACTATATATTTAGAGACTTGATTCTTTCATTTAATATTATGTTTCTAAGACTTATCAGCGATTATTGCATGTCAGTTATAATTAATTTCTAATACCATATCACATTCCATTGTATGAAAACTACAATATATTTATTTCCTTTTCTGTTAATCTGTAATGTTTCCTTTTTCTATACAGTATAACCAATCTTGCTACTACCTTTTCAAACTGTTTTCTAGTGCCTTTTATGCTATCTAAAAGGTAGCTTAGAAAAAGCTACCTTATAATTGCTAGATTATATAGTATTGATTTATATCATTTTTTTTGTTGTTATATATTCTGGATACCAAAAATGTATACATCATCAGTGTTGTAAATTTACTCTCCCACTTTGTAGAAAGTCTTCCTATGTTTGTCATGATGTATGATTAACAGAAATTCTTAGTTTTAATATAACCCAGCATATCAATTTTTACCTATACGGTTACTGCTTTTGATATCTTGTTTATAAAATCCTTTCTGACAGTAGAATTATGAAGTTTTTCCACTCTGGGTGGTGTGGCTCAGTGAACTGATTGCCGGACCGAGAAGCAAAGGGTTGCTGGTTCAATTCCCAGTCAGGGCACATGCCTGAGTTGCCAGCTAGGTCCCCAGGTGGGAGCCTGCTAGAGGCAACCGATTGATAAATCTCACACATCGATATTCCTCTCCCTTTCTCCTTCCCTTCCCCTCCTCTCTCTTAAAAAAAAAAAAAAATCAAGAAATAAAAGTTTAAAGTTTTGCTTTTTATATTTTTGTATTTCACCAATTGGTTATTAGTTTTTGTATATGGGGAAGTCAGAATCTAATTTCATTTCCATTCCTATGCAATACCAACTTTTGGGGTACAATTTATCTAATGTTGTTTTCTTTCCCTATTGGTATTCAGGGTCAACTGTGTCATACAGCAAACTTGCATACATACATGGATCTGTTTCTCTTACCAACTGAGTTGTTCCATACTAGCTTAATATACCACATATTGAAATTGTCCTCGCACAAACCCATTACTTTCTTCAGTTAATTCCATCCCTAGGTATATACCTTAGGGATTAGTGCCCATATCATCAGCAGAAATTAGAAGAATATTAAGAGAAGCATTTTGGGATAATAGACTCAACAGTAAATCTTGGAGATAACCCAACAGTAAAATGGAAAACCTGTATTATATACAAATAATGGATTACTACACAGTAATAAAACAAAGTTAACTACAGCAACATGCAATAATGATGTTTTAACATTTATATGTTGAGCAAAAAAAATTAGACACAAAAGCTTGTTTTGTAAATTGCATTTCAATGATGTTCAGGAAGGATAAACTAAACTATACTGTCTATGCTTACATAGTTAAATGGTATAAAAAAAGGTAAAGATGTGGTTACCTTAAAAGTCAGGAGACTGATCCTAGCTACTGGTAAGGAAGCTGTTTATGACTGGTGATAGCAATGTTCTATATATTCATCCATTTTATATCTCCTTGGGTGTTAACTTTATAAAAATTTTAAAACTGATGACTTACATTTATATACTTTCTGTATGTGTATATCCTACTGACCCCCCCCCCAATATTGTCAAGTATATTCTGCAGATAGGGAATGATCTTATTTAAAAAACTTTTAATTATATTTATTAATGTGTGGTCATGTGTGTAAGTTCTCAGGTTCCTATACTGTACTTTACATCCCCATGGCTGTTCTGTAACTACTTTTATTTGTACTTCTTAATCTCCTCACCTCTTACCCATTCCCCCACTCCCCACCCCCATCTGACAACAATCAAAACACTCTCCGAATCCATGACTCTGCCTCTGTTCTTCTTGTTCGCTTAAGTTTGTTTTTTAGATTCTGTTGTTGATATGTATTTATTGCCATTTTATTGTTCATAGTTTTGATCATCTTTTTCTTAAGTAAGTCTTTTTAACATTTCATACAATAATGTGTTGGTGATGATAAACTGCTTTAGTTTTTCCTTGTCTGGGAAGTTCTTTATCTGTCCTTCGATTCTAAATGATAGCTTTGCTGGGTGGAACAATCTTGACTGTAGGTCCCTGCTTTTCATGACTTTGAATATTTGTTGCCAATCCCTCTAGCCTGAGAAGTTTCTTTTGAGGATCAGTTGACAGTCTTATGGGAACCTCCCCGTAGGTAACTTCTTTTCTCTTGCTGCTTTTAAGATTCTCTCTTTAAACTTTGGCATTTTAATTACGATGGGTCTTGGAATGGGCCTCTTTGTTTGGGACTGTGCTTTCTGGACTTGCATGTCTTATTTCCTTCATCAAATTAGGAAAGTTTTCATTCATTATTTTTTCAAACAGAGTTCCAATTTCTTACTCTTTCTCTTCTCCTTCTGGCACCCCTATGATGTGAATGTGGGATCTCTTGAAGTTGTCCCAGAGGCTGCTTATACTATTTTCATTTTTTTTTGCATTCTTTTATCTTCTTCTTGCTTATTCTGATTGCTTATTTTGTGCTTCCTTATGTTCCAAATCATTGATCTGATTCTCAGCTTCATCTACTCTACTGTTGTTTCCCTGTAAATTGTTCTTTATTTCAATTACTGTATCTTTTTTCTACTGGATCTTTTTAATGCTGTTGAGGTCCTCACTATCCTTAAGTTCCTTGAGCGTCCTTATAACCCGTGTTTTGAACTCTGCATCTGATAGATTGCTTATCTCCATTTTGTTCATTTTTTTCTGGAGTTTTGATCTGTTCTTTCAATTAGGCTAGTTTCTTTGTCTCCTCATTTTGGCAGCCTCCCTGTGTTTGTTTCTATATATTAGGTAGAGCAGCTATGACTCCCTGTCTTGGCAGCATGGCCTAATGTAGTAGATGTCCTGTAAGGTCCAATTGCACAGCCTCCCCTATTACCTAAGTTGTGTACTTGAGGTGCATCCTTCGTGTGGGCTGAGTACACTCATCTGATAGTTAAGCCTTAACAAGAGCTGGCAGGTCAAAAGGAGGGAGCCAACCCAAGCCAGTCAGCTGCAAGGACTGGCTGTGACCACTAATCACTACCCTTTGTCCTCCATGGAGCAGTTGTGCAGGTGCAGGGTGGTGGTGCTCCTACGTGGACTATAGCTGTCCACTGGGTGCACAGGGTCTGAAGTTTCCCAGCTGGTGCAGGCCAGGGTCAGCCCCCAGCTGTGTTTTGCCTGGGGCTACCCTACATGAGCTATAAAGCAATCTGAAATGGCTGCTACTTGTGCTGGGATTGAGATTCCCTGGGAAAGCCAATCTGTGAATCTAGGCTGCCTGCTGCTAGTGCTGGGCATGGAGTTACTTAGCAAGGGGTATGGGGGATGGGGATGCACTGAAGCCAGCTGTTGTTTACTTGAGAGGATTTAAGAATTTCTGGAGCATGAGCCAAGACCAGACATTTTCATATTGAAAAGTCATCGTTAACAGTTTGGGTGGGCTATGTGGCTCTGTAGGGGGAGGGATCAGAAAAGTGACAATTGCCTCTGCCTACCTATATATCTGTGAGAAAGCTGTCCCCCAGTACTCATCTTGATGCTAGACACTTCCTCATATGCCAGTGGTGCCTTTCAAGCTGCTATCTTGGTGCTGGAGCTCAGAGGGAGTGAGTCTGAGTAAGTCCGTGTATGGGTTCTTTAAGGGAAACTGCCTGGGACTCCAGAAGTTTATTTCATTATAAAAATGACTCAATTCCCACTGATTTTTGCAGCCAGAAGTTATTGGAGTTATTTTTCTTGCACTGGAAACCTGGGCTGGGGATCTAGTGTGGGGCTGGGACTATTTGCTCTGAAGATATCCCTCCTGCATTTTTATCCACCACACATGGATGCGGGTCCAGCCCATCCTGTGTCTGCCCCTCCTACCCATCTGGATCAATGTGGTTTAATTCGACAGATGTCAGACTCCTATTCAACTCATTTCTGACGGTACTGAGTAATGGTTGTTCTATACTTTAGTTGTAATTTTAATGTGGTTGTGTGAAGAGGCAAGACATGTTTATATATGCTGCCACCTTGACTGGAAGTCTGGAATGATCTTTTTCTGTAAAGCTTGGCAGAAATCTCTTTCAAACTGTCTGGTCCTGGTGATTTCTTTGTGGCGCAATTTTAAATTATGGATTCAATTTACATAATGTTTTCTAGAGGTGGTTCCAATCTGTTGGGCATAAAGTTCTTATAGTAGTCAGTTTTTAATCTCTCATATATAGCTCTCCTTTTAAATTCCCTATTTTATTATTCATTTTCTCTTTCGGTATTGATTAATCTTACCAGAAGACTGTATATTTTATTAGTTTTCAACGAACTCTGGTCTTCAGTGATTCTATTATACCTTAGCGTTATTTTGTTAATTCAGTGTATATGTTTTATTTCCTTTCTTTACATTTTGAGGCTTATTCTCTTGTTTTACTAATTTTTTCACTAAACTCCTACTTCATAACTTTTTAAGCATTTAAAAAGATTACATAAGAATTAAAGTCTATGAAACTCCCTCTAGGGACTGGTTTAGATACAACCCATGTTTCACTATGTAGTATATATAGTATTAAGTTCTAAATATTTTTATTATAATTTTATTTTTTACCTAAGTTTTTAAAACTTCTTTTTTCCTTTAAGAATCAGAAGCTGAACCCAGTCTAGAACTCAGCTCATAACCATTATACTATTCTTTTCATTCTGATTTGTTATTAATTACCAGTAATGACAAAGAACTCTTCAACACGGCATACAAGGCCTTCTGCATGATCTGGTCCCCACAACCCTTTCTCTAGATTCTTTGAACACCATACTACTCTATTTCACTCCGTGTTTTGGCCAAGAATAGCTTTTTTCAACTTCTCTGGACCTACCATGCATTTTCATACTCATCAACTTATAATGTTTGCTCTAGCTTTGCTCCTTTAAATAACAGATAATGTCTATTCTTGAGATTTTAACTTAATGATTACTTCCACAGGAGAAGTCAATTATGTCTATGATATATCCTCATACCCCTAAGTAACTCTTCATAATAGCACTTAGACTGTAAGATCCATGAGGAAGGGGAATGTATCTATATTTGCTTATGTTTTATTTATCCTCAGCACATGGAATAAATAATTTTGCAATATTTACTGAATAAATAAATGAACAAACTCCTGGCCCATAACAAGTACTATAATAGGTACCAGTTAGAGAAAGGTAAAAAGCTTGTCTCTGGGAACTCACTGTGTCATATCCCAACTTTCTCTTCATATTCTCATCAGATTTCAGAATACAGTATTGTGGAAAATAAGATGTTAACATTGCTGACAATGACACTAGAATTATTTGGAATACAAAGGCTTATATGAAATGAGGCCTTTTCTCTTTGAAGCATATTTCTAAGGTGACCCTTCCTAAAGTGAATCATCAAGATGTCATAAACTGTCACTTTCTTAGTATAGTGAAGGCACAAATAATTCTCTTTGTACAGTGATTTTAAAACATCAGTAATTATAAATGAATAACACTAACACCAAAACAGACTTATGGGAAGAACATACAAAAATATTTAAAAAGACCTTAAGAGGCAAACATACATTAAGAATTTAGTATATGATAAAGATATCATTTCAAATAATGGAAAGGATAAAATAATAAATAGTTGTAAGATCATTTAAAAATCAAAAACATTGTCTCTTTTTAAATTACATCTTTCTTTTGCCTTTCCAAAAAACAAAAGTAAAGAAAAGGAAAAAATGAAACAAAACAAAAACCACTTTACTAAAATTCACTGGGAATATAAATACAAATGCATACAACATAAAAATAGCCATGCTTACAAATCTGCAACCTTGATAATGATTGGCCATAAACATAGTATTAATTCATACCTTACATGCAAGTAAATTTCAACTGACCTGGCTGTTGTGACCCAGTGGACTGAACAGTGGCCCACGGGCCAAAAGGTACTGGTTCAATTCCCAGACAGGGAATGTGCCTGGGTTTTGGGCCAGCTCCCCAGTTGGGGGTATGCGAGAGGCAACAAATTGATGTTTCTCTGTACATCGATGTTTCTCTCCCTTTCTCCCTCCCCCCTCTTTAAAAATAAACAAGTAAAATATTAAAAACAAATAAATTGCAATTGATTTACAGTCCTAAATGTAAAAAAGTAGTATGTAATCCATCAACGAAGAGTCAATAAATTATAATATATTCATAGCATGGAATAGTATAATTCACGTTACCAATGACGAGATGTCCAAGATACAGGAAGAAAAAAAGTTACAAAATTAAGAATAGTATATTACCAATTACTTAAGATTTGCATATGCACATATTTATAAATGCATAAGAAAAGGTATAAAAGGATACATATGGCAAGAAAATATAAAATTAAATTTCAAAGAACAAACATGAAGAGTTAATATTCTGATTGTATGATCACTTAAAAATACAAAAAAAATAGGTAAGGAACATAAACGAATTCTAATCTCCAAACACACAAATGAGTGCAAATTGAAACATGTAGGAAGTGTATTTCACCTATATCAGACTGATAAAGATTAAAATAAAAGGACACATTTAGGGTAGATAAGGGTAAGTAAATAGTATACAACTATTACTGTGTGATAGTAAAAGTATAAATAGGTGTGACATTCAAGAGGGCTACTGGACAATATATGTTGAAAGACTTAAAATGTATCTGGCAGTTTTAATTTGTATTTCTCTAATTGTGAATAAGGGTTACAATGTTAGTGAGACTGAGCACGCTGTACTTAGTAAAGCTAAAGCCATCTGCAAATGGTGAATATTATATCAATTCATTTAAACATATCAAATAAACCTTCAGGGAAAGAAATGGTTGGATATATAACAAAAGGATTAAATGGTATTTTCTTTTGGTGATTTTTGGCTTTCGGCTCTATAACTTTTACAAAAAAGTCAAACTATAAAAAGGAAACTGAAGAAAATAAATCTAACATGCATGAAAATTTAAAAATGTATTTGGTGATAGGATAAAAAGATTAGAGCACCATAAAGATAAAATGATGTGATAATAAAAGTAATTCCACTCACATAGCTATATACTGGATAAAATATATAATCTCTCTAGACCTTGATTTTTTTTCATCTGTAAAGTGATGGGCCTGAACTGGATCATTACAATTTTGCTTCTTACATACTTATAATTTTGGACAGCCACGAGTAAGAACACTTTTAATTAGAACACAAAAGAAAAAGTCTTATATAATACAAAGTTTTAAGGTTAATTATGCAGCGGCATAGATATGTTACCTTTTTATAAAAGCTACTTTCCTTTACTTGGATAAAATGTTATACAAGGAATTACCTTTTAGTATTCTCTTGTTCTTGTTCTGAGAATGGCTTCTGCTTTTTCTTGGCCTGTTCTTCCAAAAGCCAACTTTTCCTCTTCAATCCCTTCTTATGGTCGGAATTCAGGTTTACACTCTGAACAACAGCTTCAATGACATCTTGAACTGTATCAGGACCAAGGTGCAGTGCTGCTTCTTCTTCACCCTCATTCAATTTTGGGCTGACAAACTGGGTAGTCTGAAATGCTTGCATTGACACCACAGCCTGGAGGGGACATTTCCGAGGTCGACCTGGTCTGCGTTTCACAAAGTTATTTCCTGTCCTGGCCTGTCTTTGAAGTTTTTTGGCTTTTAAAATTTTATTGACATGATCCAGGTTTTTCTTGGTGGCCAAGATTTTGTCATAATTGCACATTTTCCGAGCTTGGCGCTGCATAGCTTCTACTACACTTCTCTTGATATGATGAGGGGAACAGCTGCTTGGCAACTTTTCAGAAAGGAGTGAGATGCTGTTACTACAAGAGTCACTGGGTACTGCAGGCACTAGAAGGCTGTCTGGTTTTCCCAGGGATCGTTCCTTGCTGTGGTTATGGCCTGGACTGGAAGAAGGTGGCACAGAGGCAGATGCCATCATAGCATCGATGTTTTTCTCCAGGGGCTCTTGGTCTTCACGTTGTACCATCCGCTGCAGCAGACTATCCACAGAGTCATCCCCAGAAGAAACCAATCTTGGACTTCGAGAGGGAACTCCATTCACTAAATAATAAGACAAATCACATATAGATACAAATTAAACACAGCTAGTTTTTGAAATAACTTTTTACACAGGATAAAAGACAAGGAATACTGCTTTATTTTTGATAGCAAGATGAAACATTATAATACCATATGCATCTGTCTTTCACAGATAAGTCAACAGCTTACTTTAAGTAAGGTACATTACAGTAACCATAATAAATTCAAAATTGGCCCATATTTCCCTAAAGATATGTGAATTAAAACACAACAACAATCCTTACTCTCTGAGATGAGGAGCAGAAATAAGAGTTAATTTCTTCAAAAATGAAGATCCAATTAAAGGACTTGACAGTCAAAGCAATCTTAGGTCCTGGATAAAGATCTAAACTTTATAGATGATATTGCTAGCTCAGTGCTTTTTTTCTGATAATGTTTTAAGTGCAAAGGTATAGAAATGAAACTCTCTTCTTAGGCAAAGCTTTAAAATTAGAATTTAAAAAATCTGTAAAAACTAGTTTAGAAAGAATATACATTGACAGCAAGATTAGAAATAAGTGGTCTTAGAAAAACTTTGTTATCTTACTGGCTCAATGATGGGTCATCTTTGTTCAGATACCACTCAGCAATTTTTTAAAGATTTTATTTATTTATTTTTAGAGAGAGGAGAAGGGAGGGAGAACGAGAGGGAGAGAAACATCATTGTGTGGTTGCCTCTCACGTGGCCCCCACGGGGGACATGGCCTGAAACCGAGGCATGTGCCCTCCCTGACTGGGAATCGAACTGGCAACCCTTTAGTTCACAGCCCATGCTCAATCCACTGAGCTACACCAGCCAGGGCTCACTCAGCAACTTTTTATGACTATAATTAATTTGAGAAATGCTCAACTTCCTCTGGCAAGCTATATTAGTTTTATAATATTATAAAACTCAGATCATAATGGGCCACTTCCCAAAATGCGTGGTTTACTACTAATGATCATGTTATACTTTTTCAAAGCTAATCAATGAATTTATCTACGTGACCGTAAAATACACTATTCTAGAATTCTTTTATAAACCTTAGGCATTTGAGATTCTAATCTCATATGACTACACTGAAATTTTCTCAAATTACCAGTAAGTTCCTACAAAAAATCTGAAAGTATTTTTTAAATGCAATACTTTTCAAAATTTAAAACTCTGAGCTATATTTATTATTATTATTATTATTATTATTTAAAATCCTGCCTACACCAGACCCAGATCCAAGATCTGGATCATCAGGAGAAGTTCCTGCAGTTGGGACAGAATGACCTAAGATAATTTTCTATATTAACTGTAATTTTAAGATCTTTCTCCTTCCCCACTTTATGCAGACAGGCATGAAATGCAGTTTTCATGTTTCCCTTGGGGTAATTTTTTTTCTGATTGCTTCCATGTCTGTAATAGTCTGTTATGCCCACAGAATTCATTTTTCTCTATACATGTACATTAAATGATTATAAGTGAAAATGATAATACATTAAATGGTGTTAACCATTTTTTTTAAAGATTTTATTTATTTAATTTTAGATAGAGGGGAAGGGAGGGAGAAAGAGAGGGAGAGAAACATCAGTGTGTGGTTGCCTCTTATGTACCCCTAACCGGAGACCTGGCCTGCAACCCAGGCATGTGCCCTGAAACCCAGGCATGTGCCCTGACTGGGAACTGAACCAGCAACCCTCTGCATCGGAGTCCAGCACTCAATCCACCGAGCCACACCGGCCAGGGCTGGTGTTAACCTTAAAAATATTCTATCTCCACTGTTTCTGATGATACACTTCGATTATCTTCCAATTACTTGAAACTCCAATAAATTATGTTTCTCTGTCTCTCCTTCAAAATCAATAAATAGAAAAACTAAAAAATAAATGCTCTATAGTTTCTCAACTTCACTAGTTCAAGTCCTTTTCTGGCTTCAACCCTACACTCTCTGGCAATTCATTCACTTATTGTCTAAATTCTGATGGCTCATAAATCTCTATTTTATATATATATAACTTTTTTCTAATTCTTTTACATGTTTCATAATTTCTCAAACTCTCCATATTTACAATTTAATCATCACCTCCTTTATCCTTCCTCCTCCTTCAGATTTTCTATATCAGTGAATGACACCATAAAGTCCCTAGTCCAAAAGAGACTTTAAAAGAAAGGCTATCAGAAGAGACAAAGACATTACACAATGTTAAATGGATCAATTCAACAAGAGATTATAGCCCTTGGAAAGATTTATGCACCCAACACAGGAGCATTTTAATATATAAAGCAAAGGGTGTCAAAACTTTTGTGGTGTCTCTGGGCAGCACTGGAAGAAGAGTTGTCTTGGGCCATGAATTAAACACACAAACACTACGAGAAAAAAAATCTAATAATGTTTTAAGTAAATTTACAATTTTCTGCTGGGCTGCATACACAGCCATCCTGGGCCGCATATGGCCCGCTGGCTGTGGGTGGACACAAGCAAATACTGATGGACATAAACAGAGAGTTTGACAGTAATGCAGTTGAAGTAGGAGACTAATACCTAATTGATATCAATAAATACAGCTTCCAAAAAGAAAATCAGTAAGAAAACTATGCCCCCAAATAATGACACATTAGGAAAGATGAATTTAATTGGTATTTTAAAAAAATATCACCACAAGGCACCAGGATATACCATTCTTTTCAAGTGCTCCTAGCACATTTTCCCAGGCAGACAATGTGTTAGGACACAAAAGAAGTCTTAATAAATTTAAGAATATTAAAATCATATCAAGCATCTTCTCCAACTAGAATGGCATAAAACTAGAAACCATATGACACCACAACATATTTTGAGACAGATGAAAATGAAAACACAAGAACTCTAAATCTATGGAACACAGCAAAAGCAGTCCTAAAAAGGAAATTCATAGCAATACAGACCTACCTCAAGAAACAAGAAACATTTCAAGCAATCTAACTTTACATCTAAAGGAACTAGAAAAAGAATCACAAACATGGCCAAAAGTGAATATGAGATAGAAAATAAAAAAGAGTGGAATGAAAATAAACAAAACAAAGTCTAAATAAACAATAAAAAAGATCAATAAAATTGAGGGCTGGTTCTTCGAAAAGATAAGCAAAACTGATAAACCTTTAACTGCAAATTCCTAGAAACATACACTCTTCGAAAACTGAATCCAGAAGAAACAGTAAATATGAACAGACTAACTACTAATGAAATGAAAAAGTAACTCACACACACAAAAAAATCTAGGATTGGATGACTGTACAGATGAATTTTATCAAATAGTCAAAGAAAAATTTAACACCTGTCCTAAAACTATTCCAAAAATTTCAGAAGAAAAGGTTTCCAAGATCATTTTATGAGGCAGCATTACACCCATTCCAAAAACACACAAAGACATTACAAAAAAAGAGTTATAGGCCAATGTCCCTGACAAACATGGATGCAAATACCCTGAAAAAATATTAGCAAACCAAATTTGACAATACATTAAAAAGATCATATATCTTGATCATGTGGGATTTATTCCTGAGAGGAAAAATGGGTTTAGTATTTACAAATCAATTAACATAATAAAACACATATACAAAATGAAAGATAAAAATCATATCATTTCACTAGTACAGAAAAAACATTGGACAAAATCTAGCACCCATTTATGATAAAAACTCTCAGTAAAGTAGAAATAGAGGAAACATACCTCAACACAATAAAGGCAGTACATGACAAACCCAATGCTAACATTTTCAATTGTGAAAAGATAAAAGTGTTTTTTACTTAAGATCAGGAACAAAACAAGGATGTCCACTTTCACTTTTTAAAAAAATTTAATATAGTACTGGAAATCCTAGACACAGCAATAAGATAAGAAGTAGAAATAAAAGGCATTCAAACTGGAAAGAAAGATGTAAAATTGTCATTATTTGTAGATGACATGATAGACCAGTTTCTTGCAAAGGCGTCCAACCTGTGGCCCAGGATGGCTATGAATGTGGACCAACACAAAACCATTAATATACTTAAAGTCTTTTGGATTTGCTTATTAGTTTTCATTAATGTGTGTGTATTTAACGTGTGGCCAAAGACAGCTTTTCTTCTTCTAGTGTGGCCCAGAGATGCCAAAAGGTTGTACACCCCTGAAACAGGAAATGGGCTAAGATTTAAGACACAAAGCCATAAAACTCCTAGAAAAAAAACATAGGCAATAAACTCTTTGACACTGCTTTTAGTATTATTTTTTTGTAAGTCTCCTTGAGAAAGGGAAATAAAAGAAAATAACAAATGGACTACGACAAACTAAACACATTTGGTACAGCAAAGGAAACCATCCATAAAACAAAAAGACTACCTACTAAATAGAAGATATTTGCCAATGATACATCCAACAAGAGATTAATATTCAAAATATAAAAAGGACACATCTCATTAAAAAAACAAGCCAAGGACATGAATAGGCATTTCTCCAAAGAGGACATAGTAATGGCCAAAACACATAAAAAGATGCTCAATATCACTATTCATCAGAGACAGGCAGAAATTAAAACCACAATGAGATATCTATCAGAATGGTTATCACCAATATATCAACAAATAGTAAGTGCTGGCAAGGATGTAGAGAAAAAAATAACTCTCGTACATGGTTGTTGGGACTGTAAATTGGTACATGTGGAAAACAAGATGGAGGTTCCTCAAAAAATCACAAATACAAGTACAATATGACCCAACCATTCTAATTCTGGGTATTTAATGAAGTCCAAAACACTATATTGAAAAGATATATGCATCCCAGTGTTCAATGCAGTGTTATGTACAATATCCAAGATATGAAGGAAACCTAAGTGCCCACTGATAGAAAACTGAGTAAAGAAGGTACACATTTACAATGGAATATTACTTGGACATAAAAAAAGAATAAATCTTACCATTTCTAACAACATGGACAGTTATAGGGTATTATGCTAAGTGAAATAAGTCAGACAGAGAAAACAGAAATACCCTATGATTTTACTTATGTGTGGAATCTTAAAGTACAGTATTGGGAATATAAATAATAGTGCAATAACTATGTACAGTACCAGTTGGGGAAAAACTTATTGGGGTGAATACTTCGTAAGTTATATAAATATCTAATCCCTATGCAGTACACCTGAAGGAAATACTGAAAAACTTACATTAATTTTTTTAAGATTTTCTTTAATTTTAGAGAGAGGGGAAGGGAGGGAGAAAGAGAGGGAGAGAAACATCAATGTGTGGTTACCTCTTGTGCACCCCCTACTAGGGACCTGTCACGCAACCCAGACATGTGCCCTGACTGGGAATTGAACTAGTGAACTTTTAGTACACAGGCTGACACTCAATCCACTGAACTGTATTAATTATAAATTACATGGCTGTAATTTAAATATTTTTAAAATTAAAAAAGAAAAAAAAAGAATGCAAGCTCAACCAAAATGGAGGACATAATGCACAAAAAATCTTAGATTTATCAAATGAAAATTAAATTTGCCAGGCAAATGGGCACTACCAATCTACGAGAAATTTTAATTAATTTTTTTCTGAGCTTCACAGACAATACAAATCTGCATCAGAGAAAGAGGTTGAGTATGAGGTTGTGATCAGGAACTCTTTGCAGATATCAATCAGAATTAATCCTCTTTATTTCTGTTGAATCAAGATTTCTAAAAGTTTCTAGTTTCTTACTTAAAAGTTCAGTAATGTTTTATGAAATGTTTTCCATATTTCATCTAGTATTTTTAGTTTTAGGTACCAAGAAGTTTGATTGTTCTGCATATCTAATCTACCACCATATTGCTGAAAATAAAGAGCTCTAATTTACTCCAATGCCACCTAAATTGCAACAGATTTCTTTCTCCCTCTCATTACTAAATTGCTCAAGTTCTACACATGCAAACTAGTTTTCTAAAAAAATCATTACCCAATCATTTCACATTTTCTGTCCAAATCTTTTTTGACCTATGACATCTGACATTAAGAGGCTTCTAAAACATGTATTCTGATTTTTCTATTAAAAAATCTATTTAAAATTTTGTCATTCACTTACTTCGTTTCTTCCACTTCCTTTCCAAATGGTAATATTTCTTACATCTTCATCCCTGTCATCTTCTCAATACATTTTCTCCTAGGGTAATCTTATTCACTGTCAGATTTAAATTTATGTATGTATGGCTAGATCAGTATCTCTACTATGTCTCTCAAACTATAAACCACTGCTTCCAAATGTCCACCCAACATCTCCACCTCAATAAACCAAAGCCAGTTCAAATTCAACATATCTGGACATGAAGTCATTATCTGTTTTTATGCATTTGTTTTGCCACAATCCATTCTCCACACTGTAATGTTTTAGGATTTTCGTAAAATGCCAATATGATATACTCTATCATCATTCACAAATATTTTGTTGCCCCCTCCCTCAACAGGATTATAATTTCATGCCACTTCAACTTAAGAATTACCCTCATGACTTGCTTTGGCATTGAAATGTGAGAAGAAACATGTGACTAGGGCAGAAATTTTAAAGAGTCAGCAAGTATTGGGTTGCCAAAACCTTCTTTTGGTTGTTTTCGTAAGAGAACTCTAATAGTGCTTAGCTGTCATTAACTTCGTTCAAAACAATTTTGTTAGATTGTATTGTGACAGCTGTCATATCAGCATTTACTTTATTTATTATTGTGTTACTACATTTGCCCCATTTTCCCTCCATTGTTCTCACCTTCCCTGCTCACTGGCCTCCCCACAGTCAATCCCCACACCTTGTTATCCATGTCCATGGGTCATTTATACTTGTTCCTTAAAAAGGCTGTTCTTCTTTCTTCCCCTCCCTCCCTCCCCCACCCCCTCTGGTCCTTGTCAGTCTGTTCCTTGTTTCCATGCATTTGGTTTTATTTTGCTCATTTGTTTGTATTGCTCATTAGGTTCCACTTATAGCTGAGATCTTATGGCATTTGTCTTTCACCATCTGGCTTACGTCATTTAGCATGATACTCTTCAGTGCCCTCCATGCTGTAACAAAGATTAGGAATTCCTTCTTTATTTCTGTTGAGTGGTACTCCATTATGTAAATGTACCACAGTTTTTTTGATCTACTCATTTCCTGATGAGCACTTAGGCTGTTTCCAAAACTTGGCTACTGTAATAATACTCTATGAAAACAGGGGTGTATAAGTCATTTTGAATTGGTGTTTCAGGACTCTTAGGGTATAAACCTAGCAGTGGAATAGCTGGACGAAAAGGCAGTTTCATTTTTAGTTTTCTGAGAAAATTCCATACTGTTTTGCACATGGCTGTACCTGTCTGTATTCCCACAAACAGTGCACTAGGGTTCCCCTTTCTGTGTAATTGCCAGCACTGTTGTTTGCTGATTTATTAATGATGGCCATTCTGATTGGTGTGAGGTGGTATCTCACTGTGGTTTTAATTTGCACCTCTCTGCTGGCTAGTGATGCTGAGCATCCTTCCATAAGCCTACAGGCCCTCTGTTTGTCCTCCTTGGAGAAATGTCTGTTCAGGTCTTTTGCCCATTTTTTAATTGGACTGTTTATATTCCTGGTATTGACTCATGAATTCCTTACATATTTTGGAGATCAAAACCTTGTTTGAGGTATCATTGGCAAGTATGTTTGTCCATACAGTTGTTTCCTTTTTCATTTTCATGATTTCCTTAGCTGTGAAGAACCTTTTTAATTTGATGAAATCCCACTTGTTTATTCTTTATTTCCTTTGCTGTAGAGAATGTACCAGGGAAAATACTGCTGCATGGCATAGTTGAAATTTTACTGCCTGTTTTCCACCAGGACTTTTATGGTGTTGTGGCTTATATTTAAGTCCTCTATCTGTCTAGAGTTTATTTTTATATATAAGTTGGTGATCGAGTTTCATTTTTTCTTTAAGTATACTTTATCGATTATTATACTTGTCCCAATTTTCCCCCTTCATCCCCCCTCTGCCCCACACCCCTCAACCCTCCAGCATTCCCCCATTTAGTTCATGTCCATGGGTTGTACATATAAACTATTTGAATTCTAGTTCATATAGCATTTTTGGCTTCTCATCTATTTTATGCCTACCAATTATGGTTCTTATTCTCTGTACCTTTTCCCCCTATGCCTACCCTTCCCTTCCCCACTGAAAACCCTCCATGTTATGTCCATTTCTCTGATTCTGTTCCTGTTCTAGATGCTTGCTTAACTATTGTTTTCATTGTTTTTCTTTTTTTAAGGTTCATTTGTTGAGAGTTGTTTGTTTTCATTTTACTGTTCATAGTTTTTGATATTCAATTTCTTAGATAAGTCCCTTCAACATGTCATATAATAAGGGCTTGGTGATGTTGAACACCTTTAACTTGACCTTATCTAGGAAACACTTTATCTGCCCTTCCATTCTGAATGATAGTTTTGCTGGATGGAGTCATCTTGGATGGCCCATTAAAGGTCCTTGCCTTTAATGACTTGAAATACTTCTTTCCAGCCCTTTCTTGACTGTAACGATTTTTTTGAGAAATCAGCTGATAGTCTTATGGGCACTCCTTTGTAGGTAAATCTCACCTTTCTTCTTATTGATTTTAAGATTCTCTCTTTATGTTTAATCTTGGGCAATTTGATGATGTACCTTGGTATGTTCCTCTTTGGGTCCCAATTCTTTTGGACTCTCTGGGCTTCCTAGAAGACTATTTCCTTTGCCAGATTGGGGAGGTATTCCTTCATTATTTGTTCAAATAAGTTTCAATTTCTTGCTCTTGTTCTTCTCCTTCTAGCACCCCTATAATTCACATACTAGAACATTTAAACTTGTCCCAGAAGTTCCTAAGCCTCTCTTCACTTTCTTGAACTCTTGTTTCTTTATTCTGTTCTGGTGGGATGTTTATTTCTTCATTTTGTTCCAAATCATTGATTTGAGTCATGGTTTCATTCCTGTCACTGTTGGTTCCCTGAATATTTTGCTTTATTTCACTTCGGGTATTCTTCATTTGTTCTTTCATTTTCCAACCAAGCTCCATTATTTTTGTGAACATTTTGATTACCAGGGCTTTTAACTCTACATCAGATAGGTTGGCTATCCCCTCATTGCCTAGCTCTCTTTCTGGAGTTTTGGTCTATTCTTTCATTTTGGCCATGTTTCTTTGCCTCTATGCACCTATTAAACTGTAAGGGGGCAGGGCCTTAGGTATTCACCCCAGCAGGGCAACCTCCTTGCTTTAGTACTGTTTGTGGGGGAGAGGGCAAAGAGGGAACAGGGAAGCTCACCTGATCAGCTCTAGCCCCACTTTCCAACGAACCTTCGTGTGAGACTGGGAATTTCTACCACTGTGGCAAGCCCTGCCATAGCTCACAGTCAGCTCTGAGTCTAAGTTTCCCATCAGTCAGCTCCACCAGCAGTCTGCTGCCTTGGCATGGGTTCTCTCTATCAGCCCATCTTACTGGTTTGGTTGGTCTGTTGACTGTTTCTTTAATTCCTTGGTTGTCATGGTTCCATGCAGTTGATTTTCTGGCACTTCTGGTTGTTTATAGATTTTAAATTGGTTGTTATCCTTCTTCTGGTTGTATGAGAAAGCGAAGGATTCCTACTTACACATGCATCTTGGCTAGAACTCTCTAGTTTCATTGTTTCGCAAGTAACTGTCCAGATCTCCCAATACCATTTCTTAAAGAGGCTATTTTTACTCCATTTTATGCTCCTGTCCTCTTTGTCCAATATTCATCATCCAGAGACTTGGGTTTACTTCTGGGCTATCTATTCTGTTTCAATGATGTATGTGTCTGTTCTTAGGGCAGTACCAGACTTTTTATTACAGTGGCCTTGTAATATAGTTTTATATCACATATTATAATCTCTCCTGTTTTGTTCTGCTTTCTCAAAACTGCTGCGGCTATTTGGGGTTGTTTATGGTTAATATAGTTTTTATCACATATTATAAAATCTATTTTATTTTGCTTTCTCAAAATTGCTGTGACTATTTGGGGTTCTTTATGGTTCTATGTAAGTTTTTGAAATGTTTATTCTGTATCTGTGAAATATGTCATTGGTATTTTAATTGGGATTGCATTCAATCTATAAATTGCTTTGGGTAGTACAGACATTATGATGGTGTTAATTCTTCCAATCCATGAACACAATATATGGTTCCATTTATTTGTGTCTTCCTTAATTTCTTTCTTCAGTGTTGTGTAGTTTTCTGAGTACAGGTCTTCTACCTCCTTCATAGGTTTATTCCTAGGAAATTTATTTTTCTTGTTACTATATCAACAGGTATTTTTTCCTGATTTGTTTTTGATATTTAATTTTTTGTGTACAAAGATGCCTCTGATATCTGAATACTGGCTTTGTATCCCGCCGTTCTGCTAAATTCACTTATTAGGTCAAGAAGATTTTTGGTGGAGTCTATAGGCCTTTCTTTGTACACTATCATTTCATCTGCAAACAATAACAGTTTTGCTTCCTCCTTCCCAATTCAGATGCCTTTTATTTCTTTTTCCTCTCTGATTGCTGTGGCTAAGGCTTCCAATACATTGTTGAATAGAAATGGTGAAAGTGGACACTCTTGTCCTGTTCCTGATTTTAGTAGGAAAGCGTTTAGTTTTTGCCCATTGAGTATGATGTTGGTTGTACGTTTTTTCATATATGGCTTTGAATATGTTGAGGGATGCTCCCCCTACTCCCAGTTTGCTATCACAAATGGGTACTGTATTTTACCAAATGCTTTTCCCACATCTATTGATATGATCATGTGATATTTGTCTTTTGTTTATGTGATGCATTACATTTATTGATTTGGGAACATTGTATCATCCTTGCATCTCTGGAATAAATCCCACTTGGTCATGCTGTATGATCTTATTAATGCATTGCTGCTGCATGTGGTCTGCCAACATTTTATTGAGGATTTTAATGTCTATGTTCATCAGCAATACTGGCCTGTAGTTTTCTTTCTTTGTTATGTCTTCATCTGGTTTTGGGATTAGGATGATGCTGGCTTCTTAAAAAGAGTTTGGGAGTCTTCCGTCTTCTTGGATTTTTTGGAATAGTCTAAAGGATAAGGAGTAGCTCTTCCTTAAAATGTTTTGTCAAATCCCCCTGTGAAACCATCTGGTCTAGGGCTTTTGTTTGCTGGGAGTTTTTTGATTACTGCTTTGATATTGACAGCTATTATCAGTCTGTTCAGGCTTTCTGCTTCTTCTTCACTCAGTTTTGGTAGATTATATTTTTCTAGAAATTAGCCCATTTCACCCAGGTTTTCAAATTCCTTGCATATAGTTGCTTGTAGTAATTTCTTACAATCCTTTGTATTTCTGAGGTAGCAGTTGTAATCTCTCCTCTTTTGTTTCTGATTTTATTTATTTGGGTCCTCTCTTTTTTTTTTTTTTGATGAGTCCGCTTAAAGGCTTACCAATTTCCTTTATTTTTCAAAGAACCCACTCCTGGATTTATTGATCCTTTAATTGTTCTTTTAGCCTCTATGTCATTTAATTTTGCTCTGATCTTAATTATTTCCTTCCTTCTACGCTGGGCTTTGTTTGTTGTTGTTCCTTCAGTGCTTGTAGATGCAGTGTCAGGTTGTTTATTTGAAGTGTTTCTTTTTTAGGTAGGCCTGTATCACTATGAACTTCCCTCTCAGAACTGCCTTTCCTGTGTCCTGTAAGTTTTGGATTGTTTTCATTTCATTTTGTTTCCAGAAACTTTTTGATTTCTTCCTTGATTTCCTTCTTAACCCATTCATTCTTTAATAGCATGCTACTGAATCTCCACAAATTTGAGTGTTTTTGAGTTTTTTCCTTGAGGTTGGTTTCTAGTTTGAGGCCCTTGTAGTCCGAGAAAATGCTTAACATGATTTTGTTTTTTAAAAATTGTTGAGAATTGTTTGCTGTCCTATCATGTAATCTATCTTTGTAAATGTTCCAAGTACATTTGAAAAGAATATATATTTTGCTTCTTTGGGGTGACATGTTCTGTATATATCAATTAAGTCATTTGATATTGAGTGTTGTTAATGACACCATATCTGTGTTGAATCTTTGCATGAAGATCTATCCATTGTTGACAATGGGGTGTTAAAATCCCCTGCAATGAGTGGGTCGCTGTCGATATTTTTCTTGAAGTCCCACAAGATCTTTATATTTTTGGCGCTCCTATGTTGGGTGCATATATGTCTATGAAGATTTTATCTTCTTCATGTATTATTACCTAAAGTATTATACAGTGTCTTCCTTTTTCTTTTTTCATGGACTTTGCTTTGAAATCTGTTTTGTTTGGTATAAAGACTGCTGCTCTAGTATTTCTTTCAGGTCCATTTGCTTGGAATACTTTTTTCCATTCCTTCACTTTCAGTTTGTGTAGATCTTTTGTTGTGTGGTGGGTCTCTTATGCACAGCATACAGGTGGGTCATATTTTCTTATCCATTCAGCTACATTATGTCCTTTGACTGGAGCATGTAATCCATTTAAACTTGAGGTCATTACTAATAGGTACTTACTCATTGCCATTTTCTCCTTTGTACTTTTATGTTCCTCTCTCTGTTTCTTCTTTTCAAATTTTGTTTTTACATTTTAATTTTATTTTTAGAGAAAAAGGGAAAGAGAAAGAGAGGGACAGAAACACCAACATGTGGTTGCTTCTCATGCATCCCCTACTAGGGACCTATCCTGCAACTGAGGCATGTGCTCTGAGTGTGAATCGAATCCGTGACTCTTTGGTTCACAGGTCTGAGTTCAATCCACTGAGCTACACTAGCCAGGGCTATTTCTTCTTATTATTAAAGAAGTTCTTTTAGTATCTCTTTTAGTATCTTAGTATTCCCAGTTCACAGGTCTGGGTTCAATCTACTGACCTACACCACCCAGGGCTATTTCTTCTTATTATTAAAGTTCTTTCAGTATCTCTTTTAGTATCTCAACAAACAGTGCTTGTTTATTGGAAATCTACTCTTTCAGCCCTTTTATTGTTGTTGTTGTTGCCTGGGAAGATCTTATTTTGCCTTCCATTTTAAATGAGTCTTGCTGGGTAGAACAGTCCTGGTTGCAGGCCTCTGCTTTTCATTACTGGGAGCATTTCTTGCCTTTCCCTTCTAGCTTGAGCTTCTGCTGAGTAATCAAGTGACAGCCTTAATGGGGCTCCCTTTTTGGTTACTAGTTGTTTCTCCCTTGCTGTCTTTAATATTCTCTTTCTCTTTAATTTTTCCCATTTTTATTATTTTGTGTCTTGGAGTGTGCCTCTTTGGATTCATCTTTATTAGGACCCTCTAGGCTTCCTGGACTTATGATTTTTTCCTCTCATCAAGTTAGGGAAGTTTTCTGTCATTACTTTTTGAAACAGGTTATCTGTGCCTTGTCCTCTCCTTCTCCTTCTAGTAATCCTGTTATATGGACATTATTACATTTCATGTTTTTTTGGCAGCTCCCTTAAACCCTCTTAATTCTTTTTGAGTCATTTTTCATTTTCTTGCTCTGTCTGGAAACTTTCTTCTACATTGTCCTCCAGCTTGCTTATTTGATCGTCTGCTTCATTTATCCTGCTTTTAATTCCTTCTACTGTGTTCTTTAATGTAGAAGTTGTATTCTTCATATCTACATCCTTTTTGATGCTGATGTAGTTTGTAGTAAGTTCCTAGCAGATTCCATTTTGTACTTCTCACTGTGCTCATTGAGCTTCCTCATAACCATTATTTTGAACTCAGTATCTGCTAGTTTACTTGCCTATATTTCATTTAGCACTCTTCCTGGGGATTCCTCCTTTCCTTTCAATTGGGGGTTGTTTCTTTGTCTCCCATTTTAGGGGAGACACTTTTTGTTT
This sequence comes from Anoura caudifer, assembly GCA_004027475.1. Lineage (NCBI taxonomy): Eukaryota > Metazoa > Chordata > Mammalia > Chiroptera > Phyllostomidae > Anoura > Anoura caudifer. The sequence continues at coordinate 96,372 of PVKU01002319.1, read as the reverse complement.
CTTTCTGCATCTTAGATTGACCTGCTTTGACTTTGTGGTGTGAACTTCTATGGTAGGATATTTGTGGAATTCAGTGGTGCAGTCTCCCTGATCTCCTAAACTTGATGCTCCTGGAATGCCTTTTATGGTGTTTATGTTGGCTTTCTGGTTTTAATTGTTGTTGGGTTGTTCATTGATGGTTCCTTTCCTCAGTGGGCTGACTGATAGTCACTGTGCCCACCATGCCTCGTATGGTGTTGTGAAGGTATACTGTTTTATTCTTTGTGAATCTGTCTCTGGTGATATCAGTGGTGTACCAGTCTGGCCTTAGGCAGCCTGATCAAGACTAACAGGGATCCATCATAGGTGACTGACTCCTTCAGCTGTTAATCCACTCATTCTGTAACCAGCAGCTAGATTTAAGCACCACAAGGAGGGGAAGAGTAATTTCTGTGGGTGGGGCTATTGCTTCCTCTCAGGCTGATTACACTCAGAGGGGGATGGTCTGCACTAGCAAGACGGCTTCTGCGGTATGGTAGATGACTCAGCACAAGGATCCTGGCAGCTGCTCTCTCAGTTCTCTCCCAAAGCCAGTGTCCCCAGTCTGTTCTCAAGCATCTCTAATCTACTCTGCCATCCCTATGCTAGAGTCCAGCGTAAATGGCTGCAAATGAAAATTTATGTGTTGGTCTAAAAGGCTCTCTGGATCTCTAGCTGTCTTTACCCGACACACAGAAATCCTGCCACTTTTTGCAGTTGGATGTTGTCTAGGAACTTTTTGGGATCTGGTGCTGTGTGCTGGGGAGCCCAGCTCCAGGTTTAGACTGCACACTTCCCAGGAAGATCATCCCGGTTGCTGAAATATTCCTCCAGCACTTCATCTGCTGCCTGTGGGAGCCCAGCCAATCCTCTCGCAAATCCTCCACACTCTGTACCAGTCACATTATGGTGAAACTGTTTCTTCTATCTGTCCGTAATTTTAAGCCTTCTCTTCCACTATTGTTGAGTTGGTTATTCCTGATAATTTCACAATTTAGTTATAATTCCAGATTGGTCCTGTGAGGAAGTTAGTATAGTCTCTACTCCCTCCTCTGCCATCTTGGCTCTCTCAGCATGCATTAAAAAAATCTTATTTAAATTGGTGAATTTTTTGGTAGCCAATTTAATATTGAAGATGGAAGAAGATATGCAACATTTTTGACATATTAGGCTTTATTATTTCAAGAAAGAAAAACACAACTGAAACACAAAAAAGATTGGTTCAGTGTTTGGAGAAATTGTTGGGATTAATCAAATGTGTCAAAAGTGGTTTGTGAAGTTTTGTGTGGGGAGAGTTCTTGGAGTATGATGTACCATGGTCCAGAAGATCAGTTGAAGTTGATAGCAATCACATTGACATGTTAAATGAGAACAAACAATGTTGTTATCACGTGGAAGAAAGCTGACATACTCAAAATATTTAAATCAGTAGAGTTATTGGTCAAAACGAAGAGGGAGGATGGAAACACAGGAGGGAAGTGGGTTTGGCTGGGTCATGGGGGACAGTGGTTGGGGCAAAATGCAGACAACTGTAATTGAACACAAATAAAATAATTATAAATAAATAAATAAATAATAAAAATGCAACTAAAAATAAAAAATAGTAATTGGTGAAAATGAGAAATGTATCTTTTTTTTATGTAAAAAACTAAACATTTTTTTGCCAACCTAATACTTTACTATGTCCATCTTCCACAAGATAAGCCACATTCCAGACAGTGGCCACTCTGTCAGACATAATCCTAGAGCGAAAATAATATGGAACGGAATCATGCTCATAACAGAGCGTGAAGAAAAATAAGCCTTTATGCCTTGGCTGCTGCAGCTCAACTGGTTGGAGCATTGAAAGGTCTCTAAACTGAAAGTTCAAAAGTATGATTCCTAGTCAGGGCACATGCCTGGGTTGCAGGTTAAATCCCTACTTGGGGCACTGTGAGAGGTAACCAATCAATGGTTCTCTCTCACCCGCCCCACACTCCTCTCTCTCTAAAATCAATGAATTTGCCCTCAAATAAGAATTTTGAAACAAATAAGACTTATTTTAAGCTATTAAAATTTTTGGATACTTTTAGCTCTTCAAAAACTAGTATATTCTGATTGATGCAAAATATCAAACTTTTTTTCATTTATTCATTTTTAGACACAGGGGAAAGGAGGTAGAGGGAGAGAAATATTGAGGCAAGAAAGAAGTACTGATATGTTGTCTCTCCTACACACCGCAAACAGGGACCAAACCCATAATCCCAACATGTGCCCTGACTGGGACTCCAACCAGCAACCTTTTACTTCGTGGGATGGCATGCAACCAACTATGCCACACCAGCCAGGGATTAAATAATTTTTATATTTCCTTTTTTAAAAATCCTTCAATGGTTCCTAACTGCTTTACCTTCAAATAAAACAAATATAGCATATGTGATACAGTTCACTATTATGTTTACAGCTTCATTTTCAACCAGCATCACAAAATACCCCTTGGACATTAAAATATGAAATAATTTGTTGCTCTCTAAAAATACCATTCTCTTTCACAGTTTTGTGCCTCTGTTTGGACATTTTGTTGTCAGTGTATTGAATACATTCTTATCTTTAATTTTGTCCTACTTGTCTCATCAAATTATAATAGTATATGTGACACATCTTTAGGGATGGGTTCATTAGTCATCCCAAGTACTTAGTGCTCTTAGTTTCTCTGCATGTCTTAACATTTTGTATTCTTCTCTTTTAGAGAATTTAACACAATTTTCATTGGTGAGTATGGCCAAATCATTGAGGGGAGGAACCTTATCTTATTCATGTTTGTATACCCAGTGATCAGTATTATAAGAACCTCCAATAAAGTTACTTGAATGAATAAAACTCTTATGTTAAGAAAAATTTTATGGATATAGATATTATTTTTGTTTCCTAAAGTAGAATATTTTCTTCATTGGATATGTGTCTTATTAAAATCTCAGTTTTTCAGGGGTTGGCAAGCTTCATCTATAATAGACTAGACAGTGACAGAGGTGGACAAGGGTATGGGAAGATAAAGAGTGATGAATGGAGACTTGACAAGATGTGTTTTAGAATTGTGGATCTGAAACCTGTATAATTTTTTAATCTGGTGTCACCCAATAAATTTCATAGAAAGGAAAACACAAAAAAACCATACAGTAAGTATTTTAGATTTTTGAGGACACATATGATATGTCACATATACTTTTTACTTTCCTTTTAAACAACCCTTAAAAAAATATATAAATACAAGGGAAAATACCACCTAAAAACAACTGCAATATCAATGACAAGTAAGCAAATATTAATAAAGGTGGCAAGAGAGTAACAATATTATAAGAAAAAAAGAACATGAGATGAATAAAGGAAAGAAAAATGATTTTAAGAGGATAGAGGGAGGAGAAACAAGAGTATTTTTACTTCTGTGCGTTTTGTTTTCTCTGTTGCTTTGTTTTGTCAGTACCTCTATGACAACAAACAAGACATGATAAGGGTTGAGACTCTCAGTCTCAAGGCACAGGGAAGAACCCACCAACAAATGTTCCATCAACAATCAAAACCCAAATACAACAGAAGAGCCCACATGAATTGAATAAAGAGCATCCCTATAGCATCCAACACAAGAAATCAGGGAGATTGCACCCTTAGTCTCATAAGATTCCTAGCACATACAACCACTGCACAAAGACAGAGAGTCAAGGTAGATCAATCTAATATGTATAAATAAACAACAACAAAAAAAAGTCCGCTAAAATGAAGAGACAAACAACCCCCAATCAAAAGGAAAAGAGGAATCCCCAGAAGAAGAGCAAAATGAAATAAGGCAACCAATGTATCAGACACAAGAGTTCAAAGTAATGGTTATAAGCATGCTGAAGGAACTTAGTGAGAATTACAAGAAACTTTATGGGAATTACGAGAAACTTAGTGGGAAATATATCAGCATAAAAAAGGACATAGAAACTATGAATAAGAACCAGGTGGAAATGAAGAATACAAGAATTGAAGAATACAGTAGAAGGAATTAAAAACAGGCTAGATAAAGAAGAGGAATGAATCAGTGAGTTGGAGGTCAAGGTAGGAAAAAACACCTAGTAAAAGGAACCAAACAAAAAATGACTTAAAAAGAATGAGGAAAACTTAAGGGAGCTTTGGAACAATATGAAATGTAACAACATTCACATCATAGGAATACCAGGAAAAGAAAAGAAGCAAGGGATAGAAAATCCATTCGAATGAATAACAACAGAAAATCTCCCTAACCTGGTGAAGGAAAAAAGTCAGGCAACCCTGGGTGGTGTGTCTGGGTGGGCTGAGTACCAGCCTGCAAACTAGAGGGTCACCAGTTCGATTCCCAGTCACGGTACATGCCTGGGTTGCAGGCCAGATCCCTAGTAGGAGGCATGCAAGAGGCAACCACACATTGATATTTCTCTCCCTCTCTTTTTCCCTTCCTTCCCCCCTTTCTAAAGAAAAACAAATAAAATTGGTTTAAGGAAAAAAAGTAAAAGAAAACCCCATGCAAGCTCAGGAAGCACAGAGAGTCCCAATCAAGAGGAACCTAAACAGGGCCAGTCCAAGACCTATCACTATTAAAATAGCAAAATATAAAGACAAACAGACAGTCTAAAAGGCAGCAAGGACAAACAGCTAGTAACAAACAAGGGAGCTCCAATAAGAATATCAGCTGATTTCTCAAGGAAAACACTACAAGGCAGAAGGGACTGGCACAAAATATTTTAAGTAATAAAAAGCAAAAACGTACAACCAAAATTATTCTACCTAGCAAGGCTCTCATTTAAAATGGAAGGCAAAATAAAGAACTTCCCAAATTTTAAAAAAAAGGCTAAAGGAGAACATTTTCACCAAACAAGCACTATAAGAGATGCTAAAGGGACATCTTTAAGAAAAAGAAGTAGACAGAGAGAAACACAAGTACAAGCAAGGAAATGGCCATGTAACCTTAAATGTAAATGGATTAAAAGCTCCAATTAAAAGACTCAGGGTAGCTGAATGGATAAGAAAACATGACACACATATAATGCTATCTACAAGAGACCCACCTCAGAACAAAAGATTCACACAGGGTGAAAGTAAAGAAACAGAAATAATTATTCTATGCAAATATACAAGGAAAAAAAGCTGGGGCAGCAAGACTTACATCAGACAAAATAGACTTCAAAACAAAGTCCATAACAAGACAGAAAGAAGATCACTACATAATACTTAAGGGAGTAGTTCAACAAAAGGATTTAACCCTAGTAAACTTACATGTACCCAGTACAGGAAATCTTGAAGGACTTCAAGGAAGAGGTCAATAGCAATACAGTAAGTGTAGGAGATTTTAACACCCCACTGTCAAATATGGACAGATCTTTCAGACAAGAAACCAACAAGGATATAGTGGCATTAAATGACAATCTAGATCAATGAAAGGGGAAGAAGAAGAGCAACAAGTGGAAAACTTATTTGAACAAATAATAAAGGAGAACTTCCCCAATCTGGCAAAGGAAATAGTCTTCCAGGAAGTCCAGGAAGCTCAGAGAGTCCCAAAGAAGGTGGACCCAAGGAGGAACACACCAAGGCACATTATAATTACATTACCCAAGATTCAATTGAAGGAGAGAATTCTAGAAGCAGCAAGGGATAAGGGAATAGTCACCTACAAAGGAGTTCCCATCAGACTGTCAGGTGATTTCTCAAAAGAGACCTTACAGGCAACAAAGGGCTGGAAAGAGGTATTCCAAGTCATGAAAATCAAAGACCTACATCCAAGATTGCTCTCTCCAGCAAAGCTGTCAGTTAGAATGGAAGGGAAGATAAAGTGCTTCTCAGATAAGGTCAAGTTAAAGGAGTTCATCATCACCAAGCCCTTATTATATGAAATGTTAAAGGGACTTATCGAAGAAAAAGAAGATAAAAAATATGAACAGTAAAAACACAGCAAACTCACAGGTATTAACAACCAGATCTAAAACAAAAGCCAACTAAGGAAACCACTACAACAGGAGCAGAAATACAAAAATGGAGATCACATGGAGGGTTAGCAATAGGGAAGAGGGAAGAGGAGAGAGGGGGACAAGGTACATAGAACAAGTAGCACAGACGGTGGGTAGAAAATAGACAGGGGGAGGGCAAGAATAGTGTGGGAAATGTAGAAGCTAAAGAACTTATGACACATGGGCATGAACTAAAGGGGGGAATGTGGGTGGGAGAGGGTGTACAGGGTGGAGGGGAGTGAAGGGGGGAAATGGGACAACTGTAATAGCATAATCAATAAAATATAATTAAAAAAAAGAAATTACTACAAATACAACCATATGCCAAGAAATTGGACAACCTGGGTGAAAGGGATAAATTTTACAAACACACAATGTTCCAAAAGTAACCAGGAAGAAGCAGAAAACCTGAATACACTGAAAATAATTAGAGTAATTGAAGCCGTAATCCAAAAACTCCTGGGAAACAAAAGCCCTCAATCAGATAGCTTCACAGGCGGATTTTATGAAACATTCAAAGGAAAACTAACACTTGTACTTCTCAGACTACTCCAAAAAATTCAAGAAGAGGAAGAAATCCCAAACTCTCATTACAAGGTCAGTATTATCCTAATTCTAAAACCAGGTAAAGACACAACAAAGAAAATAACAGGTCAATTCTATGCAGAACATAGATGCTACAAACCTCAGCAAAAACATTAGCAAACTGGCTCCAGCAATATGTTAAAAAGATCATACACCACGATCAAATGGGATTTATTCCAGGGATGCAAGGATGGTACAATATTCACAAATTAATCACAAAAACAAAGGACAAAAATCACACGATCACATCAACAGATGCACCAAAAGCATTTCATAAATCCAGCATCCATTTATGATAACAACACACAGCAAAGTGGAAAAAGAGGGAGCATATCTAAATATAATAAAGGCCATACATGAAAAACCAACTGCAAATGTCATGCTCAATGGGCAAAAACTAAAAGTGTTTTGTTTAAGATCAAGAACAAGATGAGGGTGTTTGCTTTCACCACTCCCATTCAATATAGTACTGGAAGTCCTAATAACATTGATCAAACAAGAAGAAATAAAAGACATCTAAGTTGGAATGAGGGACGTAAAAGTATCATTATTCACAGATGATATGATAGTGTACATAGAAAACACTACAGGATCCACCAAAAGAACTACTCGACCCTTAAGTGAATTGGACAGAGTAGCAGGATACAAAGTCAATATTCAAAAGTTGATGGTATTTTTATACACCAACAATGAATTACCACAAAGAGAAATTAAGAAAAAACACCATTTACTAGAGCAACAAAAAATAAAATACCTACAAATAAATTTAACCAAGGAAGTAAAAGCCCTATATTTGAAAAACTATAAAAACCTTAATAAAGAAATTGAGGAAGGCACAAATAAATGGAAGCATAAACCATGTTCACAGATTGGAATAATTAACATCATTAAAATGTCCATACTACCCAAATATATCTGTAGATTTAACACAATTCCTATTAAAATAACAACAGCATATTTCACATATCTAGAACAAATATTCCCAAAAGTTACATGGAACCAAAAAAGACCCCAAAAAGCCTCACCAATCTTGAGAAAGGAGAACAATGTTGGAGAGATCACAATACCTGGTATCAAACTATACTACAAGGTCACTATAATCAAAACAGTCCAATAACTGGTGTAAGAACAGACACACAGATCAATGGAACAGAACAGAGAGCCCAGAAATGTATCCATGTCTCTATGGTAAATTAATATTTGACAAAAGGGGCACAAGAATAGAAAGTTGTAAACATAGTCTCTTCAAGAAATGGTATTGGGAGAACTAGACTGGTACATGTAAAAAACTGAAATTAGACCGCTGACTTACACCATACACCAGAATATACTCAAAATGGATAAAAGACTTAAATATATGTCATGATACCATAAAAATCCTAGTCGCAAACATAGGCAGTAAAATTACAGATATCTCATATCGAAATATTTTTGCTGATATATCTCCTAGGATAAAGAAATCAAGGAAAAAATAAACACATGGGACTACATCAAATTAAAAAGCTTCTGCATAGGAAAAGAAACCATCATCAAAATGAAAAGGGAACTGACTGTATGGAATAACATATTTGCCAATGATACACTGGACAAGGGTTTAATCTCCAAAATACATTAAGAACTCATATGACTCAATACCAGGAAGACAAACAATCCAATTAAAAAAATGGGCAAAGGACCTGAATAAACATTTCTCCAAGGAGGACATACTGTGGGCCCAGAGACATAGGAACAAATGCTCAACATCACTACCCAGCAGAGAGAAGCAAATGAAAATCACAATAAGATATCACCTCAGACCTGCCAAAATGGCTCTCATTAATAAATCAACAAAAAACAAGTGCTGGCAAGGATGTGGAGAAAAAGGAAACCTAGTGCAATGCTAGTGGGAATGCAGACTGGTGCAGACACTGTGGAAAAAAAGTATGGAATTTCCTCAAAAAATTAAAAATGAAACTATTTGTTGACCCATCAACTCCAATGCTGGGAATATACCCTAAAAAGCCCAAAATCTCAATTGAAAAGAAGTTATGCACCCCTATGTTCACAGCAGACTTATTTACAATAGCCAAGATTTTGAAACGGCCTAAGTGCCCACCAGTAGATGAATGGATTAAAAAAGTGTGGTATATTTACACAATGGAATACTATGCAGCAGAAGAAACAGTCATTTCTACCTTCTGTAACAGCATGGATGGAACTGGAGATTATTATGCTGAGCAAAACAACCCAGTAGGTAAAAGACAACTACTATATGATCTCACTTATAAGAAGAATCTAATGAACAAAAAAAACTAATGAGCAAAACAGAACCAGAGGCATAGAATTATGGAATGGTCTGATAGCTCTAAAGGGGAAGAGGGAGGTGGGGGCTGTGTGAAAGAAGATGAAGGGATTAGTCAAAGAACATATATGAAGTACCCATGGGCATGAACAACAGTGTGGTGAGTGACTATGGAACTGCAGAGCAGGCATGCTGGGGGGGGGGGGGCGAAGAGGGGAAATTGGGACAACTGTAACTGCATAAAGAGTAAAATAAAATAAAATGAAATAAAAACAAAAATGAAATAATAAAATAAAATAAATATACAAGGAATTTTTAGCCTGAGGACTACACAAAAAGAAGCCGAAGGCCACATCTGTTCATAGGCGGTGTTTGCTGAACACTGGTGTAGACTGACACCATCAAAATTAGTTACTAGGTGTTAAGTAGTATAACACTTTTATACTCCTAGAGGTAGTATAAAAATGAACCATTATGAGACAAATTATCACTATTGTTTGAATTCTACTGTATTTCTAGCAGAAAAGTATAATAAAAAGCTTCAAATATGTTGAAGATAATCATCAAATAAATCCAACAAATACTATATTGATAAAATTTGTCAGCGAGAACTTGTCCTGATGAAGAAATTAAATTATCTGACCATAAGTCTCAAGTGATCTTCTAATCAAAAACTCTTGGGTAGAAAACTAAGAAATGACTAATCACACTAGGTTTATAACCTTAAGACCCAAAGTCACTATGGGGTGGGGATATATGTCTAGAAAGATGTACAAATTCTACTTTCCTTTTTGCAGGTAGTGAAAAATAGCCTACCTATGTCTGTTTTTTTCTAACACCCTCTAGAAACCAACATCATGATTTTTTTTTAAAAGTGATTTTTTAGTGGTACCTTGCCAATAAATTTGTTGGGGCTTCAGCATTCTAAAGTTGAATGAAAGAAAAGCACATAAAAATAAAATAGCTTTTATGACATATATAGGACTAATCACATCCTTGCTTAAAACTTTCAATGGTTTCTAAGTGGTATTTATAAGGTTCTACAAGATTGGTCCCTACCTACATTTCCAGCCTTACATTCAGTCACTGTCTTTAGTCCAACCACACTGGCCCCTTTATTTAGTTTCTTGAACTCACTTTCTTCCCTTATATATATTATTGTCACTGCTTGGACTAAAGTTACCACACTCCTCATCTATCCTGAGAACAGTGACGATTTAAAAATGATTTCTTACTCCGATCCTCAGTAAAGGTAGAAGACAGATACAGATTTATCTATGTTTTTTTGAAACACACATACTCTCAGTAAAAGAAAATTGAGAGCATAACTGAAGTGTATGTATAAATTATAGAAATGTTATACCACATTAAGAAATTATATATTTTAAACACATAAACATTACTAATTTTAAAAGTTGAGGTTAGAAATAAATATTGATTCTTCCTACAACCTCATAAACTGTTTTGCATATCTCAGACTTTGAAAGCTACTTTAGAAACTATTATTTCACTAAACAATTTTATATAATATGTTTAAGTTTTTATTATAAATACATTCCATTATACTACACACCCCTCACTAGTCAACTTTTAAAATCTTTATATTTTTGTGTCTGCTTACTCTTATTTTTAAAAATTATTCCCTCTGGACTATAGTAGTGCTTGCTTTTATATGCTATTTTGCTTTCCGCACTTTCATTTACCTGTAGACAACTGTCATCCAATAATACTAAATGGAAAATTCCTGAAATAAACAATTTATAAATTTAAAATTTCACACTGTTATGAGTAGCATGATAAATCTTGGGCCATTCCTCTCTGCCTCACCCGGTATGTGACTCATCCCTTTGTCCAGTGCATTCATGCTGCATGTGTTACCCACCTTGCTAGTCACATGGTAACATTCCATGTTATCAGATGAACTATCTTGGTACTTATATGGTTGTGTTCAACCAGCCACTATTTTATTACTTAGTAACAGCCCCAAAACACAAGAGTGGCGATGCTAGAAATAAGGATATGTCAAAAATAAGATATAAAGTGCTTCCCTTACATAAAGTTCTAACTTAATAGGGAATAAAAAAATATCATACTGAAGTTGTAAAAATCTACAGATAGAATAAATCTTCTATCCAAGAAATTATGAAGAAGGAAAAAGAAATTCATGCCAGTTTGCTGTCACATCTCAAACTATGGAAGTTATGGCCATGGTGCATGTGAGGTACTAAAGTTAAAATAGAAAAGGCATTAAGTTTGTAGATAGAAAACATGAACAGAAAACATATAGATATATACACAACACACATGAGATTCAGCACTTTTTATGATTTTTTAGGCATCCACTGGAGGTTTTGGAACATATTCCCCATAGATAAGTAAGGGCTTTTGTACATCTAGCTAGATACAAAGAGGGGTGAAAGGAAAAGACTATTATATTGTTTCAATGTACATTATTACTGTTTCTCACATCCCAGAGCCACTTTTGTTTTTTATACAATATTATAATTTTTATTGTACATGGTAATTTTTGTTGTAAAGCATACAATATTTTAAGTCTTTTCACAAGGAACAGATGGGAAATTACCTTCAAAGTGTGGTAAAATGAATAGCACTTGCCTGTTGAAGAAGTACTTTCAGATGAAGACCTCTTCCGAGTAGGGCTACAGTTTATACTATCTGATGATCGCTGGGAAGACTTATCTGATGTTGGTTGGGAACCTGGAGAGAGAAGAAAACACAGAAATCATAGGAAAATTCAAGTCTAAAAATAACATTAAACCATTCTGTGTTTGCACTGTAACATTTTAGTTGTTGCCACTGCCATTCCCTGTAATGATACAATTTTTAAGCTGACAATAAGAGGACAACAAGCGGAGGACAAACCACACTAGATGTTGCCGACAAAATTTCACAGCTTTCATATACATAATTTCTCCTCTTAGATTAACACAGGGAAAACTAGTTTTAGTGGAAGATTGAACAGAATTAATAATTCCTTTTTATGTATTACTACTAAAACATAGTTAAGACATTTATTGATAAGAATTACTGATATTCTAATCAAATTTGTCCAATTATTGATTCAAATTCACCATGTAAACTGAAAGACAAAACTTACAATGTAACCTGATTGTTTCATTTTATAGAATCAGAGATGAAAATGAAATAGACCTAAAACCCACATGTCCTATCTAATCTACATAGGTCACTTTCATACTGTTTTTCCTAGGCAGCATATGCTAGAAGTAACTAACTTATCCATGGAATAGCATAAACCCCCTTTAAAGCTGTACATTTAAGGGTTTTTTTTAGTTATATACATAAAAGCTCATGAAGACAAAGACTCAATTTCCCTTCAAAATGTCTCATAGTTATACCAAAACCCCAAGTCAATGCAGCATAATTTAGCACATCTCTCATTCAAGACAAAAGTATGTCATTCAGGAAAGATTATTTTCCTGAATAAAATACACTTGGTTCTGGCTGGATTCCTTATAACCTAAAAAGCTAGCTGTTGAGAATACATAAGGAATGTCATTTCATGTTTGTCAAAAAAAAACTAGTAGTGTTCTGAAATGTTCGCTTTTTAACTTGAAAAACAATACAAATAAAAGGCCTTACATATAACTGGAGGCACAAAAGGTACAAGAAATCAAATATTCGAAGAAGAGATTTTTGAAGGTCTACCTCTAAATGATAACTCCTTAATGAAGAAGTGAAGGACAAACAGAAGAAGTGAATGCAACTAAGTTTCTATTATCTCCCTTTCCCTAAAAGAAATAGTAAACCATGAATTTTTTTTTAAATTACATAATATCTTCAATCACTGTCATTGTAAATACTTTTAGCAGACTCTTAGCATTGCTCAAGTGAGTTATAAGACTATGCGATGACATTCAAGATTAAAAAATTAGATTTCTGGGAAACTGATGTTGTGATAGCATATCCTACTTCTGAAACACAGTGATGACTAATGTAAGATCTAATCAAGAAGCAAGAGTGTTTGTTAATGAATCTTATAGAACAAAGGGATTTAAAAATCCCCTAGAGTGTTGTTCAGATAAGGTTTCCATTACATATCTAACTACAATAAAGTACCTAAGAAGTAAATGCCCAGGAATCAATGAAGATACAACTTTAAGTATTAATACTGGAAATTCATATACTGGACAGATAAATATTTCCTACTGAGACACACAGACAGAAGACAACAGAGGCCAAAAAGCTTGAGACATCACTGAACTCTCTCGTCACTTCTCCTGGTGAATGGGCAAACAATCTTAGATTAAGTGCCAGAGAAAGAAGGGTTGGAGAACACTTTCCATAAAATCTTCTAACTCATAAACTAACATTTATTAAATATAGTGCATATGCTCACTACTATGCTACACATTGTAAAGGTGAGGGAGAGATATAAAAACAGCATTAATAGTATCTGCCCTCAAGGAGTATATTTAGGGTCTTCTATGTTAACACATATTAAATTTCTGGTGACATTTGTGCCATTCATTCTTGAGCTCTGTCTTCAGTTTCTAGGCCATTTGGTAACTTTTCCCAAATTTCTTGATCATCTTCACGAAATTCTTGATGAAGGCTTCAACTATACCTTTGATCATCAGGATATCCTGAGAATCACCCTGCCTGGCCTCACCCACCTCAGGGTAAAAGAGGGTACAGGCACTTTCTTCAAAACTCCTTCTTTTGGTGGCATCTGGAGCTGCAGAGGAGGCAGTGGGAGGTGGAATGGGGGTGAGATCCCCGGAGATCATTATTGGCAGCTTTGTACAGCAATTCCTGAGAAACTGAAACAATTGAGAGAGAGATGGCTTAGCTTACTTAGCTTCTCAGCCATTTTTCATTTTGTGAAAGTAATGGAGGCCAGCAGTCTAATTTTAGAATTTAATAGGAGATTAGAATAAAACTTCATTCAGGAAGGTCCTCATTTTTCATTTTAAAAAGTCTGTTTGAATCTCCTGTTCATACAGAGCAGAGCTGTTCTTGACAATATTCCATATATGAGGGGAATAAAGTTGTATCCCTGATCTCTAGGGATCGGTAATCATCAGATCTAGACCTTTATTTTATTTAAAAACATTGCTTAAGCAGTAAGAGAATGAGGATACCTGAAAAAAATATTACCTAATGATGTAAAGCAACCAAGTTTAAGACTGGAAAGTGATGATATAAATGTATATGCAAGAGGTAGCAACCTATAAAAGATGTTCAAAAGCATGTTAAAACTGGCCTAATCATATGAAATCTAAAAACATTATTTCCAATGTTGTCAAAAAGCATAATGTTTTATAAGTGCCATTATGTAGTTGGGTAGCTGGGGAACAGCAAGACAATACCCAAAGAGAATAAGCATGTCCATTTCAAATGAGACAATATATCTGTTTCAAAACCTAAAACAAAATGCAATGCAGAGCTGAGTGTAGTACATGGCATTAAGTACATGGGCTATGAAACAAGGCATGCTGAGTTTGATTCCTGGCTCTGCTACAAACTAAATTATAAAATGTAGGCTAGTAAACAGACTTGAATGTTGGATTAATAAAGCACTCTAACACATATTATGCCCTATTAGGAAGTGGAACTAATCTGATAACTAGCATTTCTCTTAAACATACAGAAACATTAGTAAAGTAAGTATTTCCAATTAAGTATTAGTAAGATAGGTACCTCCAAGGCTGGTAGATAACTACGAGGTTGGAAAAACTTCCTACAATATGAATCTTCAATTTAGTGATACTTCACCATAGCTTCTGCAGAGCTGAGATTTTCTGTATTACATCAATAAAACCAGATGTGCCCAAATAATGAGTCAGAACTTGAAGATGTCTGGCTTTCTGTTCAGCTCTACATCAAGGGGGGGGAAGTACAATAATTTTGTTTTCCCTATTTGACTCTTTGGTTCTTCTAAATCATGGTTCATGCCTCAGGGGAGTTACTGCTTTGTTGCTCTCTCCATCATGGGACAAATGTTTGTTCATGTCTCCATCAGTCATCATTTTAGATCTGCCTAGAGGGATATGTGAAGACTCTCCACTACTCACAGCACAAATTGGTATATATTCCAGTTCAAGCAAATCAGATACTTCCTCAAATAATACACAAGAAGAACACATATCATTTTCATTTTAGATACCAGAGTTCCCATCATTTCTCATTTCAGTATAGTGTAAAGCCAAATAATTAAGTACTTTACAAGTAAACAGAAAATATAAATGGTAATTCCTCAATTCACAAAACTATTGGGTAGAAACTCTACTGACATAAAAGCTTCAGAAATAGGTTTAGAAATTCTACATGTATAAATGAAGTAGAAATTATAGATTAAGCACAAAAGTAATACCTAAATAAAACTGGACTTCAACATAAATGTAAGTTGATTACTACAGGAAAAAAAAATTTCCAGTTAGAAAAACAGAGGCCTTCATGTAAAAAAAGGCAGACTACTAGTTAAGGAGGAAAATGGAAAAAGGAGAATATCATAAACTGGGATAATAACAAGGAAATTAAGAATTAAAAATAAACTTGGAAATGTGAGGGAGCCCTGGAAATTGTTTTGATAGTATGCTCTCTGGATTTTATTTGGCCATTATTCGATGAGCTTTTAAAGATTAAGACAGGTTCTATGGTAAATCAGACAAAAAGGGAAAAGACAGTACATTTATAGCAAAACTATAAGATGAAATCATGGATAAGAATGCCAGAAACAGAGAACATACTTGGATTTTAAAAGAATAAGAATCTGGAAATCTTCACATTATACACAAGTAGAAACCCGATGATGTTCTGAGGTTGATCTGTCACGAGATCTTGATTGATGATTACACAGAAGTAAATGAAAAAATCTATGATAAAAATGTAGATTAAATCTACATTTACAGATGCCTGGGTGTAAGTAAAGAGGTAAATGGGCAAAGATATCACAATAAATAGAGAAAATTCCCACTGATAATAGTGTCTGTGGGGGTGAGTGGAGGTATCAAAAAGAAAACACTGGAATAAAGATTCAAACTAACTGCTTTACTGAAGCCAAGAGTATCCTAGACAACAGAACAAGGAATTTCCAAATGTAAATTAGTTTAAAAAAAAGTGAATAAAACCAACAGGTGTTGGATAAATCATGTTTCTTTAGTCTGAATCCACTATTAAAACTTTCATACCTTAATATAGCATGAATTTTGGTCATCCACTATTGGGAGTTCAATACTAAAGACCCAAGTAACTAGGGAAATGGTTAGAATAAGCAGGTTCTTTGATGATTCTAATGTTAGAAATACCTCTGGGTAAACCACAGTAGAACAATAAGTAGGTTAGATTTCAAAGGAAACTATGCAATAGTCAGTTCAAAGATGAGAAAAATTTATTGTAAAATATTCAAATTTCTAACATTTAAATCATTCCTTCACACCAAAACTAAAATAGTTGCAAATTTTTAAGAAATTCCTCTTCTTTTATTACATATATGTATATAGGTGTGTGTGTGTGTGTGTGTGTGTATAAAAATCAAGGCTATTAGCAATTTTTGTCAAACAGTTGACTGAATCAAAACTGTTCATAATTTACAAAAAAAGGATACCTTAGTAAAAGAATATGAATATAAAATACCAAACTAGCTGGAAATGTCTGATCAGGTTTTTTTATTTCAAGTTCTGAATGCTTTGCTATGTCTCACATTTCATAGTAGCCCTGGAAGCTTCTTTTGAATGAAGAGACTGCTGAGATAAGAGTTGGTTCTACAATAAAAACAGCTGTTTCCAATTGTGGGAAATACATTTACTGAAAGCAATACATTTTATCTGACTCACCAATTAAATGTACCGTGAAAGAGAATGATTCAGAGCTTGTGCTGGCAATTTTTTAAGCTAAAAAGTATGTTTTTCTCCTTCTAACTAAGCTTTTCTCATATGCCCAAATCAGATAATTCACTGAAATGAAATTCTTTTGGAAATTCCCACAATCAATTTTCTAAATTCATCTCTCAATATTCACAAAATATTCATGGTGTTATACACCATGCTAGAGAAAGTGTTAGAAATCAGAAAATTCAGATCAATACTTACATTCTTCAGTTAAAAAAAGAAAAAAATTCAGTATACTCTGCTCCAACTATTAGCTTTTACAGTGAATATGCTTTTTCTAACCAAAAAAATTTACTCCTAATTTATTCTTGGAAAACAAAAGTTATCAACACCTACAATAATTTCCTACTGCCTGCTTTTCCTATAGTCTGTAATGTGTAAATGCAAAAATACATGATACTGCTCACCCAATTTCTGAAATCAGGTTGCAGGTTCTGGAAAACACAGCCTGCCATGAGTTGAAAATGCTAAAGAACAGGAAGGAAATATCTGACACTACAGGTCAGAAACTCTTTCCAGCTAGACCTATTTCACATCTTCCTAACACAGATAATTAATTAAATAGAATTAATTATCAGGATTGGGTGAAACCAGAAACCTAGCCTCACTTAAAGTATGTAATTTCACTACAATTTCATTTGCAACAAGCTAATTTTAGACTGTTACTACAATACATAACAGAAGACTATGTAACTTAAAAAAACAAAACAGTAACCACCACATTAACATCATTTACACAATGATTAGATCTATTATTCTTTTTAAAACTTTATAATATCTCATTTGGTTAGTCCCAAACTATTCAAGTGATTGTCAGTTTGAGTGCCCATATATAAAAGAAGCAAAAATTAAATGCCTTCCTCTAAACAACTTATGAAAATCTATCATTCTTGACTGTGGCCCTGTTCTGATTTCATTTAATTTCTCTCAAATTCACATCAACATAACTTATCAAATATGTGTTTTATTCAAATTAACACTTATGAAGTGATTCCCCATAATAACACTAGTACCCATCTGGCCCCATACATAGTTATTACAGTACTATTGACTATATTCCCCATGGTATACTTCACATTGCCAAGACTGTTTTGTTAACTTCCAAATTGTACTTCTTAATCCCTTCACTGTTTTCACCCATCCCCTTAACTGACCCATCAAGTGGCAGCCATGCATTTCTTCTCTGTATCTATGACTTTGTTTCTGTTTTGGCTGTTCATTTGTTTTTTAGATTACAAATAAGTGAAATCATATGGTATTTGTCTTTCTCTGACGTATTTCACTTACCATACTACCTTCTAAGTCCATCCATATTGCTGTAAATAGTAAGATTTCATTGTTTTTTATAGCCAGTAATATTCAATTGTATATACATATGTATCACATCTTCTTTATATCCAACCGTCAGACTCAAACCCCCCCCCCGAATTTACTTATAAATAAGTTGTGTATTTATTCTTATATGTTTAAACTTCAGTCACCTTCAAAGTACTCTCCATTTAGTGCAATACACCTACAGAGACATTTTTTCCAATGCTCAAGAGAGTTTTTGAACTCGTCGATTTTGATGCCTTTTAGTGCTTCTGCTGTTTTTTTTTGTGGGTTTTTTTTTGTTGTTGTTTCACCTGTTTCACATCAGCGAAACATTTCATCCAGGGAAACAAAAATCCCTCAAGGTGAGATCAGGTGAATAGGGAGGATGGGGCACAGGGGTCTTTCCATTTTTGGTGTGGGCAGGTGCACTCATAAATCACCCATCATGAAATGGGCAAAAATGTGTTGAAAGAGTCTTCAAATAAAAATCCACTCAAGCCAAACACAGCCTCTCACAATGACACTAACTAGTAGACTGACATAGAAGGGATCCTAGAACACTCATCTAGCAAGGTAAGCCTGTACTACAAGGGGCCCACGCTCCAGAAGATAACTTCATTTTGAAGGGTCACCCCTCATATATACAAATGTCCTTCTTTCTCTCTTATTACAGCTGTTGTTTTAAAGTCTATTTTAGGCACTCTCCCTCTTGGAAACACGCCTACACCTTTCCCACTCCCCTCCACCCCAGGCGTGTTATATTTGCCTTTGCCTTTCTATCTCCAAAGCTCCAAAGAAAAGCCCTTCTGCCCAGCTGGCTTACTTCTACTTCTGTAACCTCCTAAATAAACTTTCTGGTTTTAAAAAAATATTTTACTTGTTTTGAGAGAGAAAGGGGAAGGAGGGAAGAAACAGAGGGAGAGAAACATTGATGTGCAAAAGATACAATCAGTTGCCTCTTACATGCCCTCAACTGGGGACCTGACCTGCAACCCAGGCATTTGTCCTTACTGGGAATCCAACCAGCGAACTTTTGATTTGCAGGCCAGCAAGCAATCCACTGAGCCACTCCAGCCAGGGCAATTTTTCTTATAATTTTTTGGGAAAAAAGTCTATTTTGTCTGATATGTGTTGCTTGCTACACCACCTTCATTTCATTTTCATGAAATATCTTTTTCTAGCCTTTTCAGTTTGTGTGTCTTTCATTTTGACGTGAGTCTCTTGTAGACAGTATATGAATGGGTCTTGTTTTCTTTTCCATTCAGCTATCTTGTCTTTTGATAAGAGCATTTAGTGTACTTATATTTAACATAATTATAACCACATTTAACTTAGTTATTGGCATTTTATTATTTATATTTTTATCTTTTCCACATCTTCATAGATAAGTACTTTTAACTTTCATGTAACACTAGTTAGGTGGTGATTACCTCCTTTAGGTTTTTATTGTCTGGGAAGCTCTTCATCTCTCCTTGGATTATAAATGACAGTCTTAAAAGGCAGAGTGGTCCCCAACCCTTTTGGCACCAGGGACTGGTGTTGTGAAAGACAATTTTTCCACAGTCTGGGGGGGTGAGGAGAGACAGGAGGCAAACACACTCAGGCAGTAATGCAAGTTTTTGCTTGCTTGCTTGCTCACCACTCTCATCCTGCTGTGGGGCCCAGTTCCTAACAAGCCACCAGACCAATACTGGTCTGTGGCTCAGGAGTTGAGGAACCATGGAGTAATCTTCTTTGTAGGTCATTGCTTTTCATCACTTTGAATATTTTGTGCCAATCCCTTAGGGTCTGCTAAGTTTTTGAGAAATCAGCTGACAGTCTTCTGGGAGCTCCCCTGTATGTAACTCCCTGCTTTTCTCCTACCGCTTTTAAGGTACGCTTTTGGGTATTTCATGGTGGGCCTCTTCCGGTTCATCTTCTTTGGGTCTCTGCACTCCCTGGACTCACATATCTATTCTTTCAGCATTAGGGAAGTTATCAGTCATTATTGCTTCAAATACATTCCCCACCTTTTGTTCTCTCTCTTCTCCTCCTGCCACCACTACCATACAAATGTCCCAGAGGTCACCAAAACTATCCTCATTTAAAAAAAAAAACCCAAAACAAAAATGCACAAACTTATTCTTTTCGCTGTTCCAACTGGGTGTTGTTTTGCTACCCTGTAAAACAAATTGCTGACTCAATTATTTATTACAATGAGCTTTTGATTCCATCTAATGTATTGTTCATTTCTGACTGTTTCTTTTCTTAGGGATTCTATCTTTTTGTGTAAGTTTTCACTGAGTTCATCTATTCTCCCTCTAAATTCATCGAGGCTTGTTATAATCAGTGTTTTTAACTGCTCCCATTTTTTTGATTTATTCATTTTCTGGAGTTTTGTCCTATTCTTTTGTTTGAGACATGTTTGTTTGTCTCATTTTTGCTGCCTGAGCTTTTGTGTATTAGGTAGATATACTATGCCTCTCAGTCTTGGCAAGGTGGACTTATGCAGTAGGTGTCCTGTGCAGCTCAGCAGCACAGACTCCCAGATAAGTGAGCTGAGGCCTCCAAGGGCATTCCTTCTGTGGGTTTGTGTGCCCTCCTGTTGTAATTGAGCCTTGATTTCTGCTGGCACTTCAGTGGTGGGACTGACCCACAAGGCTGACTGGTTATGAGGAATGTCCATGACTAAGTGAATGAGCTGTTGTTCAGGGACTGACCCCATAAAGCAGAATTTACATTAGTGGGGCTCTGGTTCCTGGTGAATCGAACCTTTGGGTGTGTCATTTGTGGAAGTAATTTCATGGTGATCAGGTGCTGTCTGAGGCTGGTTATCTGGTGTGTGGGTTCAGGGATTCTGCTGCAGGCCCAGGGAAGCCACTGCCTGTGTCTAACCCATGGCTACCTGGTGTGAGCTACAAAGTGATCTGTGCTTGGTAGCTGCATGTGCTGGCTTGGAGGCACCTCTGAGAGGATGGCTACCAATAATGCTGAAGGCTACTTAGAAAGATGTTCAGGGCATGCAGAAGTCTGCTGCACTTTGTTTGGAGTTTGAAAATCTTTGGAAGATTTATGACAGACCATAGTGTGGGCTGAGGCTAGGAGCTTGTGAGGAACAGCTGTTGTTAGAGGTTTGGGATGATGTGCATGTAGTGGGGGCGGAGCTCAGGGAATCACCAGGTTGGGACAAATGGTGTTAACCACCAGACATGATACCTACCTGCACAGCCTATCTGTGCAGGACAGAGCTCAAAAAAGGACCAATGGTGCAGCCAGGACTTCTGTTTGGGAGACCATTGCCCCTCTACCCCTGGCCCTAAAGCCAGACAATTCACTTGCTCCTGTATGCTCCTGGAGTTTTTAAGCTGCTGTCCCTTTCTTGGAACTTAAGGTGAGTGTGGATGCGTAAGTCTGTGCTCAGGCTTTTTCAGAGGATGACTGGGTCTATAGCAGCCATCTGTCTCACACAGATGGAATCCCCACTGATTTTCACAGTCAAATGTTATGGGGACTCCTCTTCTTTGTACTGAGTGCTCCGGTTTGGGGATTTTGGTATAGGGCTGGGAATCCTTCCTGCTCAGGGAGGACTTCTGTAAATAAGATATCTCTCCTGATTTTTTAACCACTACATGTAGGGTGGGACTAGCCCATTTTGAGTTTCATTTTTATTGTGGCATACTAATCTTATTGTGGCTTCTTGTTTATATTACCTAGTCTTCATGTGGGTCTCAAGGCTGGTGATTCAATAATTTAGCTGCAATTTTGATGCAGTCAAGGGAGATGAGCACACTGTTTAATTCTCCATCTTGATAGGAAGTCTCTGATAATCCAGGCTTTAAAAAAACTAAACTGGTTTTGGAATAACTTTAAATTCATAAAAAAGTTGCAAAGACAATACAGATTAAGAATGATCTTCCTCCACCCACCTTCCCATAAATTTAACGTCTTACATAATTAAGGTACACTTCTCAAAACTATGAAATTAGCATTGATGTAATTTTTCCACTTATTTCCTTTTCTTGTTCCAGTGTCCAATTTAGGATATCACATTGGGTTTAGTTGTCATGTCCTTTATGTTCTCTTTCCTTGTTTACCCAGGTCCTTGATACTTTTTCAAGAGTACTGGTCATATATTTTGTATCCTTTTGTTTGTTTTCATATAATTAGAATGATGTTATTTTTTAAATTATATTTTATTGATTATGCTATTATAGTTGTCTGAATTGTGCCCCCTTTGTCCCCCTACAACCAGCACCCCCACTCCCTCAGGCAATCCCTCAACATTGTTTATGTCTATGGAACATGTATATAATATTTGTGGCTACTCCATTTCCTACACCGCATTTTAAAGATTTTTATTTATTTATTTTTAGAGAGAGGGGGAGGGAGGGAGCAAGAGAGGAAAAGAAAGACCAATGTGTGGTTGCCTCTCATGCGCCCCCCACTGGGGACCCGCCCATATCCCAGGCATGCGCCCCGACTGGGAACCGAACCAGCAACCCCCTGGTTCACAGGCCAGCACTCAATCCACTGAGCCACACCAGCCAGGGCCCTACACCGCACTTCACATCCCCATGGCTATTAGTAACAACCTAACTGTACTTCTTAATCCCCTCATTCCTTTACCCATTCCCACACGCCCCTCCCATCTGGCAACCATCAAAACACTCTCTGCATCCATGATTCTGTGTTTCTTCTTCTTTGCTTAATTTGTTTTTAAGATTCAATTGTTGGTAGATTTGTATTTACCATCTCATCGTTCATGGTTTTCTTAAATAAGTTCCTTTAATATTTCATATAATAGCAGCTTGGTGATGATGTGAGCTTTATCTTGTCTGGGAAGCTCTTTATCTGTTTTTCAATTCAAAATAATGTCTTTGCTGGGAAGAGCAACCTTGGCTGTAGGTCCCTAGTTTTCATGACATCGACTATTTCTTGCCAAACCCTTCTAGCCTGCAAAGTATCTTTTGACAAATCAGCTGACAGTCTTATGGGAACTGCCCTGTAGGTAACTAACTTCTTTTTCTCTTGGAGATTCTCTATCTTTAACCTTTGCCATTTTAATTATGGTGTGTCCTGGAGTGGGGTTCTTTGCATCCATCTTGTTTGGGACTCTATGTGCTTCCTGGACTTGCATGTCTATTTCCTTTATCAAATTAGGGAAGTTTTCTTTCATCATTTTTTCAAGTAGATTTCCAATTTCTTCTCTTTCCCTGCTCCTTCTGGCATTCCTTATGTTGACCCTCTTGAAATTCTCACAGAGGCTGCTTATACTACCGTCATTTTTTAAAAATTTTTTTCTTCTTGTTTTGATTGGTTGTTGTTTGCTTCCTTATGTTCCATATCATTGATTTGTTTCCCCGGCTACAAGGACTCTGTTTCCCTGTAAATTGTTCATTTCAATTAGTGTATCCTTCATTTCTGACTAGACCTGTTATAGGCTGTTGAGGTCCTAAGATCTTTGTGCTTATTTATAAAGTGTTTTGAACTCTGCATCTGAAAGACTGCTTACCTCCCTTTTGTTTTGTTCTTTTTCTGGAGTTTTGACCTGTTCTTTCATTTGGGCCATGTATCTTTGTCCACTCATTTTGGCAGCCTTCCTGTGTTTGTGTCTATGTATTAGGTAGGAGCTGCTTTGACTCCTTATCTTGGTAGCATGGTTTAATGTAGCAGGTATCCTGTAGGGTCCAATGACACAGCATTCCCTATCAGTCAAGGTGCACCCATCATGTGGGCTGAGTACACTCTCCCTTTGTAGTTGAGCCTTGGTAGTTGTTGGCACATAAATGGGAGGGATTTACCCAGGCCAGTCAGCTCCAAAGATTAGCTGTGACCACTTACAACCACCCTCCACGGAGGATCGGCTGTACTGGGGCAAGGTGGTAGTGCTCTGACTTGGCCTGTAGCTGTCCACTGGGTGTGCTGGACATGGGGATTCCCAGATGGTGCCGGCCAACATCAGCTCCCACCTGTGTTTTCTCTGGGGCCACTGTGCCTTAGCTATAAAGAACTCTGAGGATGGAGGCATAGGTGGAAACACTATGTCTCCTCGCACAACAAAATTAAGGACAACAAAGATTTAGAAATAAGAAAACAACCAGAACTGATAGAAAATTGAACTGTACAGAAGTCCGACAACCAGTCATCCAGACCAGTAAGAAGGGCAGAGTCGCGGCAGGACAAAGTGGAGGTTGGTGGACCCCAGGCTCACAGGCAGCGGCTAGTGGACCCCGAACGTGGGGTAGCAATGGGCAGACCCAGTGAGGCTGCGCAAGGTGGCTGGCTGACCAGGTGGTCCCATATTCGCTCACAAATAATCCAGGCGAAAACAGGGAGCAAGACAGACCTTGCAACCCAGGGCCCCAGCGCCAGGAAATAAAACCTAAAAACACCAACTGAAAACACTTGTGGGGGCTGAGGGGCAAGAGAGACTACCAGCCTCACAGGAGAGTTCATTAGAGAGACCCACAGGGTCCTAGAATGTACACAAGCCCACCCATCCAGGAATCAGCACCAGAAGGGCCCAATTTGCTTGGAGGAATCGGTGGAAGGAACTGAAATTCGGCAGAGAAAGGGGAGCAAGCACCATTGTTCCCTCTCGGACCCCACCTTCACATACAGCACCACAACCCAGTGACTGGGCTACCCAGCCCTGAGGAACACCTAAGGCTCTGCCCCTCACTACATAACAGCCTCGACCAGACCCCCCAAAAACCCCCAAAAATGGCTCAAATGGGAGAACAGATCAAAGCCCCAAAGCCAATTCATCTAAGCGACCAAGAGATAGCCAACCTATCAGATGCACAGTTCAAAGCACTGGTGATCAGGATGCTCACAGAACTGGTTGATTTTGGTCACAAATTAGAACAACAAATGAAGGCTACAATAAGTGAAATGAAAGAAAACCCATGGGGAACCAACAGAGATGGGAGGAAAACTGGGACTCAAATCAATGGAGTGGACCAGAAGGAAGAAAGAAACAACCAAACACAAAAGGAGGAAGAAACAATAATTCAAAAAAATGAGGAGAGGCTTAGGAACCTCCAGGACATCTTTAAACATCCCAACATCCAAATTATAGGGGTACCAGAAGGAGAGGAGGAAGACCAACAAGTGGAAAACTTATTTGAACAAATAATGAAGGAGAACTTCCCCAATCTGGCAAAGGAAATAGACTTCTAGGAAGTCCAGGAAGCTCAGAGAGTCCCAAAGAAGTTGGACCCAAGGAGGAACACACCAAGACACATCATAATTACATTACCCAAGATTAAAATGAAGGAGAGAACTCTAGAAGCAGCAAGGGATAAGGGCACAGTCACCTACAAAGGAGTTCCCATCAGACTGTCAGCTGATTTCTCAAAAGAGACCTTACAGGCAAGAAGGGGCTGGAAAGAAGTATTCCAAGTCATGAAAGTCAAGGACCGACATCCAAGATTGCTCTATCCATTGAAGCTATCATTAGAATGGAAGGGAAGATAAAGCGCTTCCCAGGTAAGGTCAAGTTAAAGGAGTACATCATCACCAAGCCCTTATTATATGAAATGTTAAAGGGACTTATGTAAGAAAAAGATAAAAAATGTCACAGTCAAAAGACAGCAAACTCAAAGATATTAACAACCACACCTAAAACAAAAGCAAACTAAGCAAACAGCTAGAACAGGTACAGAAACAGAAATGGCGATCACATGGAGGGTTAGCAACAGAGGAATGGGAGGAGGAGTGAGGGGGAAAAGATACAGAGAATAAGTAGCATAGACAGTGGGTAGAAAAGAGACGGGGAGGGCAGGAATAGTGTGGGAAATGTAGAAGCTAAAGAACTTATGACACATGGATATGAACTAAAGAGGGGAAATGTGGGTGGGAGGGGGTATACAGGGTTGAGGGGAATGATTGGGGAGAAATGGGACAACTGTAAGAGCATAATCAATAAAATATAAAAAAACAAAAGTAAATAAAAAAAGAAATCTGAGGCAGCTACTATGTGTGCTGGGCTTGGAGATTTCTGGGCGACGCCAAGGCATGAATCTAAGCTCCTGCTGCTAGTACCTAACCTGCAGCTCACTGAGGTCCTTTGGCTGTTGCTTGTTTGATAGGATTTAGGAAGTTGTGAAGCAAGAGACAAAACCTGACATTATATGGGAATGTAGCTCAGGTGGGCTTGAAAGTTGGGTGGGGTGGAATCTCTGGGGATCCCCATGGCAGATCAAACAGTGTTAGCCAGATTTATGGATTCTCAGACATAGCACCTTACTTGACAGCTCTC
This sequence comes from Anoura caudifer, assembly GCA_004027475.1. Classification (NCBI taxonomy): domain Eukaryota; kingdom Metazoa; phylum Chordata; class Mammalia; order Chiroptera; family Phyllostomidae; genus Anoura; species Anoura caudifer. Next base: position 70,065 of record PVKU01002319.1, on the reverse strand, counting down.
TGGGGTGGGGAGGTTTAGAAAAGGGACAATGGCCTCTGCTTGCTTGGATACCAGACACTTCAGTTTCTGCCTGTATACCACTGGTTCCTTTCAAGCTGCTACCCGAGTACTATAGCTCAGAGCACGTAAGTCTATATAAGGTGAGTGCATATGTGGGTTCGTCTAAGACGAACTGCCTGGGGTTCCAGAATTGTCTTCCACCAAATCAATCCCCACTGGTTTTTGTAGCCAGATGTTGTGGGGACTTACCTTCCTGGCACTAGAACCGTGGGCTGGGGGGCCTGGTATCCCTAACTCCCAAGATATGCTCCCTAAATTTTTTATCCACCACACATGGGTGAGGGACCAGCTCATTCCACATCTGCACAACCTCCTATCAGTCTGGATGGATGTGGTTTCTTTAATTCTGTAGTTGTTAGATTCCAATTAAACTTGATTACTGATGGTTCTGAGTGATGGTTCTATACTTTAGTTGTAATTTTGATGTGGTTATGTGAAGAGGCAAGTGGTGTCTGCCTACACGGCCATCTTGACTGGACACATCTGCTTACTGTTTTTTTTTTGTTTGTTTGTTTGTTTGTTTGTTTGTTTTAAGAATATCAGAGGCTTGAATTTCCCTTCAAAATATGTTACCATTGTGATTTATGATTGCAGAGGTTCAACTTGCACTTAGTTAAGGTGGTGTTTGCTAGGCCTCTTTACTATAAAGTTACTAGTTTTTCTTTTCCATATTCTGTTCTTTGTAATTAGGTCACTAAATCCAGTCTATAATCAACAAGAAGGGAATTAAGTTCCACCTCCCTGAAGAAAATATATTGCATATATTATAGGGGAGATATATACTGTTCCTCCATTTATTTATTTAATCACTTATTTACATTAGCATAGACTCATGAATACCTTATTCTTTAGGTTATAGTCTGGTACTGTTATTTTGTTGCTTAAACTGTTCCTACTTTGACCCTTGAGAGTTGTTTTAAGATAACAATGTCACCAAGGTAATTGATAATTTTGTAACACATGGTATAGTAAGTAGTTTTTTGGACATGTTACCAGGATATCAATTAATGTATAATGAAGATATCTTCAAGTTATGTATGAAAAAAATATCAAGTGAAGACTTGGCGGGGTAGTTAAGTTAGTTAGAGCATCATCGTGATACATGAAGGTTGCAGGTTCTTTGAAGACATTCTAAAATCTTTCCCCTTTTACTTCCCTTTCTGTAAATGTGCTTCTAAATATGTCTTCTCTATCACTACATAAGTAAAAGCCTCTATAATATTTGGGTGGGACAATTTCCAAACACATGCACCTGATTTTTCTCTAATTCTTGTATCATAATGCTATTAATAGAAGCTTAGGAAATAGTTCCTCTGCTTTAAAACTCTTAACTTCCCATTGCCTATAGGGTAAACTCCAAACTTCTTGTTATCTTACACAAACAAGAAGCTTTATGATCTGCTTTTGCCCACCTTTACAGCCTCATGTGCTGGGTCCCATATCAGATTATTTAGTTTCCTAAGCACAGTATTAGATCCAGAGAAACTTATTTATAATACTCTCCACCCTCTATTCTTTGCATACTAAACTTAAAACATTTTCCTAGCTCCTTTTAAATAAGTCCCTTTCTTTTGTGCTCCCCAAAACACATTGTGAATATCTTAATTTTAGCAGATGTCAACAATTATTTGTATGTCTATGTTTTCGCTTGAACTAAAAATTCCCTGAGAGCAGAAATTACATCTTATTTGTGTATGTATTCCTTGCACCTGGCAAACAAAAGACACAGAGTAACTGCTGAAGGGACAAGTACTATTATAATAGTTAAGATTAAAAAATCAAATACATGCACTGGCCAGCATGGCCTAGTTGGTTGGAATGTCATCCTGTAGACTGAAAGCTCGCAGGTTTGATCCCTGTTCAGGGTGCATGTGAGAAGGCAACTAGTCGATGTTTCTCTTTCACACTGATGTTTATCTGTCCGTTCCTCTATCTCTAAGAGTAATGAAAAAATGTCCTTGGGTGATGATAAAAAAAAAAAAAAAAAATCTACTACACCCCAGGCTGGTATGGCTCAGTGGGTTGGAGCATCGTCTGTAAACCAAAAGGTTGCATGTTCAATTCCTGGTCAGGGCACATGCCTGGGTTTCGGGTTTGGTCTCCAGTCCAAGCATGTACTAGAGGCAACTGATTGATATTTCTCTCTCACATTGATGTTTCTCTCCTCCCCTCTTTTTCCCTTCCCCTCTAAAGCTTTGCCTAAACAAGTTCTGACTTTCAAAGTGATCTGATTAGAAGATACTCCATGATATATTTAGTAATTCCCTTAACTAAAAATCTTTTTTTCAACTGGTTTTAAGGAGATAGCTAAGCCAGTTTTCATATGTACCTGAAAAAAATTCCTATTAGAAAATCAAGTCACACTTCTATCTACTTATCAAGAGTAATTGTGAAGAGGAGAGATTCTAAAATACACACCAATTAACAGAAAATTTTCAATTTGCAAAATAATAAACACATGGGTGGGCAAAAGTAGGTTTATAATTGTTCATATGGAAAATAACACAATAATTAATAAATAATACAAGAATAAACTCTTGTGTACTGACAACTGTAGACCCAGTTTTGCTCAGCTCTGTGTATCTGTTCTTTGTCTCTGATTCCTGGCATAGAGTTTCAAAAACCCTTGGAATTCCCTGATGGGAGTGTTCTTTTACACCAAAGAGGTAACTTAAGGTGGACCCTGAGATAGTATCAGTTTGGGGGTTGGCCACTAGAAAGATCAACCATATGACTAGAGGATTGAAACTTTGGGCAACCCAATCTACAGTGAATAGAGAGCTAGAAATTGAATTCAAATACCTGGCCAATGACTTAATCAATTTTGACTATATAATGAAGCCCCAATCAAAACTTTGGACACAATGGCCTGCAGGAGCTTCTTGGTTGTTGAATACAATGATGTGCTGGGAGAGCAACATACCCAGATCCAAAGCGATAGCATGGAAGTTCTGTAACCGTCTTTTTGCCCAGACAAAGCCCCATGCAGCTTTTCATTTCCTGATCGGTATCCTTTATAGTAAAAGTGTAATCATAAGTGGTTTCAGTAAGTTCTGTGAGCAGTTCAACCAAATTATCAAAGTTGAATGATTGTGGGAAGCCCCAAATTTGTAGGAGACTGGGCAGTGTAGGTGAATGTGGACAATGAAATTTGCAGCTGGCATTTCAGTGAAGGCAGTCATCAAAGGACTTTGCTCTTAACTTGTGGGGTCTTCCCTAACTACAGGTAGTTAGTATCAGAACTGAAATGAATTGTAAGACAACCAGTTGGTGACAGAGAATTGGTGCCAGAACAGTGACTTGAAAGAGGTCTCAATGTTTTTGTTATTTTTTTAAAGGAAAGGGAAAAAAGGCAAGTTCTTTTTCATCAAGCAGATATTTTTGCATGAAATAAATTTCCCTGCTATCTCATTCCCTGAAGACCATGAAATCCAGGCTCACATTCACCTTCACCCCAACTCCTTGTACTGGCCTTCTGAGTGCTTTTAATATCCATGTAGAGGATACATTTGACAACCTAACCTGTCATCGTACCTCACCCTCACCTCAATTTTCCCAACTCCTAAAAGCTCCTTGTCACAACACTTAAATTAGGGGCTGCAAATGCAAATGTTTCTTGGTGCTGAATATACTACTTAAATAACTGAACTGGACCATATATAACACACAACAGGAAACTGTGAGGACTACGGCAAACTGAAAAATGCATGCCTCAACTAAAGGGGGTGGTGGAGGGGAGGCTGCTACTATAAGATCCAGTCATTAATGTCATCCAAAAAAAAAAAAATGTGGGCTGTTGTCAGTTATTCTGATTTTTTCAAGAGAAGCAGAATTCTGAAGTTCTATGTGAAATCTCCAGACTTTTAAATTTCAGCAACTTTAAAAAAACTTGTAGAGATCATCACAAAAGGTCACAATAAACCAAAGACTGGTGGTTTTTACCCACTATTTAAAATATCGCAGTTCCCCAGAGTTGTCCAAAGCTCTCCTCTTTTCTCACTCTATATTCTCTCTGTAGGGAAATATCTTCATTCTTATGATGATCAACCGATAATCAGACTATCCATATATGTACAGTCTGGTTTTTGTAGTCTTTCTATAAAGTAAAATTGTTCATACATAAGTGATAAAGAGAAGAATACCTGGATGATATGAAAGTACTGTAAATTCATACATGATTTTTCAAAGCACATTAATGTTTTGAAGCACCAAGTTAGTAGCTGAACAAAAAAGTACACTAACCAAAACTAAATGCAGTGAACCATTGAGCAATGCAATTTTGTTGAGAATGGTCATTCACCCCACATTCTTCCTTGTGGCTCGAACTGGTCACATACTTTCCTACAAGCATTTATTGTTTAGTTTTAAACCAATCTTCACACAAAAGAAGCAAAGCCAAGAAACCAGAACTAGCTATGTATGGCATCACTTTATTTATCTGCTAATTACATACTTTTATGTATACAACTGAGCAGCTTCAACCCTTCACCCTTCTTTAGATGCCCTTCTGTCAAGCTACTTTCTTATTTTCCTACAAAGTCCTCTGTTTGCCCTGGCTGGTGAGGCTCAGTGAAATGAGTGCTGGCCCGTGAACCAAAAGGTCACTGGTTCAATTCTCAGTCATGGCACATGTCTGGGTTGTGGACCAGGTCCCCACTTGGGGATGTGCCAGAGGGACAACCAATCGATGTATCTCTTACACATCGATGTTTTCCTCCCTCTTTCTCCTTCCTTTCCCCTCTCTCTAAAAATTAATAAGTCTTTAGAAAATAAGGCCTCTGTTTAGTGTAGTACTTTCTTGTTCATTAAACAACTGAAACATCTTTTTAACTATTGCTGGTATTTTTTGGAATTACTATTTTCATTGCTTATCTAGTTACGAAATTGCATAGGTTTTGAGAATCTGCTCCTAACTCTTTGGCAAAAGACATTTAATTTTAGTGAATGATTTTTTCAAATGAGTTTTTCAAAAACTTATGAAATGCCGTATCTCCAGCTTGAACGTTTTTACTGAGCTCCACAACTAGATATCCAACTGCCTGTTCAACAGCTCCACTTGGATGTTCTAAAGGCATCTCAAAATTTATACATACTACAAAGCATACTTGTGCTCTCCATAAATCTGCTCTTCCTGTCTTCTCTATATTAGGTCACAGTACCACAATCATATGTTCACATAGAAGTCTGCCAACACCCCCATCTAAGTAATATCTCTTCTAGATTACTATTCTGCTATTGCCAACTAACTGGTTTCCTTATAACTATTTTTGTCCTCTAATACTTGAGCTAGAATCATCTTTTAAAAATACATATCTCAATTCAATAGTCTATCTTTTGCTTTTAGTATAAAATCCAAACTCTTAAACACATGGCTTGGCTTCTTTCTTTCACCACAACTCTCTCACCACCTTTTCTTTTGTAGTCCTTCTTCTACCACAATGATCCTCTTCCCCCATGCTAGTTTTTAAACAATGACTAAGCTCCTTCCCAGTTCAGGATCTTTAAAAGTATTCTTCACTACGATTGAGCAGCTACTAGCTTCTCATTCTTCAAGTTTCAACTTTTTATCCTCAAGACACAGCTAATAATTCTTATCTAAATAGGTACTCCCTTTCCCCTAATTATTCACCCTAACAATGTTATATTAACTTGACAGTATTTTTCTTAATTAATATCATGTCTTTACTCTCTACTATATGCCAGTGGCTAGAACAGTGCTAGAGAATTTGGAATTTAATAAATAAATGAATGAGTGGAATTCTGTTTACACAGCTAGCTAAGTGCTGCTGATCCTTCAGGTAGCAGTTTAGGGTCCCTTTTTCTTTTCTTTTCTTTCTTTTTTTTTTTAGGGAGAGAAATATCAATGTGTGGAGACAGATCTATCGCCTGCCTCTTGCATGCCCTCAACTGGATACTTGGCATGCAACCCAAGCATGTGTCCTGACCAGGAATTGAACTGGCAGCCTTTTGGTTCGCAGGCCAGCACTCAATCCACTGAGCCAAACCAGCCAGGGCAGGGTCCATTTTTCAGGGAAGTGTCGCTAGGTTAAGCCCCCATTTCATGCTGTCACAGAAATCTGTACTTCATATTAAGGTTTATGTATATATACACACACAAGGTCTGTCTACAAAGTATTTTTCATGTAATATGAAAAACAGAGACATTTACTGAAGAAGGTACAAGAAACAGTGTACATAGTACAATGAAGCCTCAGTTCCCTTCAAAGTGTAACATGTCCCCTGCTTCGGGTGTGAAGAATCAGATGACTTTCATTGAGACAACTGGGCCTTTGTTTCTGGATCATAGCTGTAGACCCAGGATTCATTTCTGGTTATGACCTTCTTGAGGAAATCTGGTTCACTGGTAGTGGTTTGAATCAAATCATTAGCAACTACAGCATGATGTTGTTCTTCTAGGTAGCAGAAGCCATGGAACTAATTTTGCCATGACACATTCTGTGCCGAGATCCTGGATCAAAATCTCAGACACAGTAGTTTTTGGAATCTCCTAATCAGCTTCTAGTTCTCCCACTCTCAGTCACCAATCTTTGTTGATTGCAGCTCGTACACGTTCAATATTCTCTCAGGTGTTCTGCCTGATGCAGGCATTCCAGAATGTGGATCACTTTCAACAGATTCTCAACCACCTTTGAAGCATTTGTGTCACACTTTTATTTGTGCTGCACTCATTGCATTGTCCCTGAAAGCCTTCTAAATCATCCAAATAGTTTCCACGGAGGAATGTTCAAGCTTAATGCAAACACTGATGCAGATTCATAGCTTTACTTGCTCGTTTTGAATGCAATGGCCACAAAGCATACATGATCACTCAACTCTGTCTACTGCCCCCACTGACTAGTAGTACAGTGAGGTCATTATTAATGCATACTCATTCCTGTCCAATCTCCTTGGATGCAAGATTACATTATTGTTGCACAAATGTTTTCGATATATTAACAATGGCTGTACTTTGGACAGACCTCGTATACGTGTGTATACATACACGTACATGTACACACACACAAACACACCCCTTATATCAATTTTAATATTTAATGTGTAATTTTTTTAATTCCCCTTCTCTTCCACTATAAGTTCAATGAGAAGAATGAACCTATTATATCACAAGGACCCACAAAGTAGAATACCTGGCAGAAAGTAAATATTCAAAAACTGTTGACTATGCATTTATCGAAAATTTGTTGAGGTGGTTACTAGACTTATCATGGTGATCATTTGTAAGGTATATAAATGCTGAAAAACTGTATTGTACACCTGAAACCAATAAAATACTGTATATCAACTGTAATTAAAATACATATTTTAGCCCTGGCTGGTGTAGTCAGTGGATTGAGCGTGGGCTTGTGAACCAAGGGATCACGGTTCAATTCCCAGTCAGGGCACACGCCTGGGTTGTGGGCCGGTTCCCGGCAGGGGATGCATAAGAGGCAACCATACATAGATGTTTCTCTCCCTCTCTCCCTCTCTCCTTCCCTTCCCCTCTAAAGATAAATAAATAAAATGTTTAAAAATGTATATATATATATATTTTTTTTTTTAAATAAAATCTTTTAAAAAATCTAGGGGGTGAATTACATCCCATTTTCTTCAAGAGTATACAATTAAATACTTTACTGAAAGGTCTCAGATTGCTTGTCTATCATCAATCAAACTTTAAAAATGTAAAAAATTGTTTTGTTGAAGGAATCCAATTAAAGTTTAAGATTTTCTCTCTTTATTACAGTGTTAAAAACTAAAGAATGCTCAGCTTTTCCACCAATGAAGCTTTCCATTTTTCAAAAGTTCATGAATAATGAAAATCAGGAATAAAACCTTGTTTTTGAGGGCCTTATTTCCTGAAATGCAAAAGTTTTTAATCTTTTGGGTGAATAATACCAATTAATATCTGTGTGCTTACTATGTGCAAAGCATATTGATAAACACTATAAAATCACATACTTCTTAAAATAACCCTACTAATTCCATTTTGTAGAAAGTTATATTGAGGCTTAAAGAGTTTACTTGGAGAATCTGATAAAATATATGAACTTTTCCCTGAAAAATACACACAACACAATTTTACTTACAACATCATAGGTTTTATGGACTTCCTAAAGTTATTTACAAATCCATAGAGTTGAGATGGTTAATTAAAAAATTCCTTACTTAGAGATATTGTCAGTATCAGTGATTTTCAACTGGTGTGCCTGTTGCAAGAATTTTTAAAACATGCAATACTGACTAGACAGGGACATTGCCTCCTTTTCTCTTAGATTGTCAAATAAAAAAAAGACAACAGCCAGAACAATAGCCATCCAACATGAATGAATCAAAATTATACCTATTTTTCTTGTTAGACAGACAAAAAATACAATTTCAGTAATTAGTTTATGTGTGCCAAGAGATGAAAAAGGTTGAAAATCACTGTCCGACATGAATGGGCAATGATTCTCTTTCTTAATATTTATCTTTCAACCCTTAAACGATACTTTCTAGACATCACAAACGAATTCTCTAAACTTGTTTCATTCCATTTTGTATCCAAAAAAGCAGCTTGTATAAAGATACTTAAAGGTACTCTGCAAAATGAAATCCCTCTGAATATTCAGTTAAATTTTATAAAGTTGATAATTTGAATGCTTAGATTTTTATTATGAGACAAAAAGGATTAAGATCATATTCTCCCTATAGCATAAAAGCATTTATAATAATTGGATTAGTGCATACAAAACACCCAGTATAGCTACTAACAGAGATCCATGAGCCATTTCTCACTAAAGAAACTGTAATAATAGCCTACTTTCATAAGAAAGATAAATCATTTTTCTTGGTTTCCAAAAGACGATTACTTGTTTTGATAGTGATATCTCTTCTCAGAACCCAAAATTAATGCAAAGACATGACTTATCCCACTTCTCATATCTATTGAAAGTGAGAACTTTGAAGATAGCATTTCAAAATGTTTATAGAAACAAAACCCAAAGATCTAGTAAAAGTTCATGTACAGCCCTAGCTGGGTAGCTCAGCTGGTTAGAGCACCATCCCAATATACCAAGGTTGTGGGTTTGATCTACAGTCAGGGCACAAACAAAGAAGCAACCCAATAAATGCATGGACGGGTAGAACAACAAAATCGATGTTTCTTTCCCTGTATTAAAAAAAAGGGTTTTTTTTTTCAAGTTCAAAAACACGTATCAGGAAACCAGTGGGCAAAATAATCTGTTTCTCTAACATATGAAAGCAAGAGGCAACAAAATGACCCTCTTACCTGACAAGGTCTGTAACGCCCTTTCGCTGGAAGGCAGTGGCTCCTTTCTGTGAGGCCGATTTAGTGAAGTGTCCTGTGTAGAAAACAGTCCAGGGCTGTCAGTTAATTTCTTCCGGCCACTGGAGTTAGGGTTTGAAACTCTGCAGCTGCCTATTGCACTTGTGAAAAGGTTTGTATGTTCATCACTGCTGGCCAGATCAGAGCTGGGAGTGAACCCTCCAAGGGATAAACTTGGAGAAGTTTCCGAACAGTCAATCTGTAAAGGTGTCTGCAATCCCAAGGCCAATGAACTGGATTCTGAAGGCTCTCGGTGGACCCACTGTTCTTCTCTGTTTATTAAGCTTTTTGAAGGAGAAAGATGAGGGCAGGACATATGACACCGGTGCTTTTCCTTATGTTTATATCGTTCTCCAACAGTATCCTTTCCAAATCGATAGCGCTTCAAAGTCTCCAGGACGGATCTGGAAGAGCCAGTATCCATGGAAACCTGGGGTTGCTCAGAAGAACGGTGTTCTCTATGTTTGTGACGGTGTCTGTGTTTGTGCTCAACCATCCAACCATAGGCCATTTCAGGGGGAACACTAGGGTAGGTACTCATGGAAAGGAGGGGAGTCCTGCTGGTTGTAAGAAAGGCCTCCTGTCTAAGGAGCTTATGTTTTTTCTTATGGTATTTGGTGGGATTGAGAAGTAAATGACCAGCATGCATATAGGAAGGAGGTGGAAGTGGAGTAGTGAAAGAAGGAGATGGAGGTGGTGGATAAAGAGTAGGGGGATACCTTCCATAGTAACCCAATCCTATCGGAGCAGCTGTAAGGGGTGAGGGAGAATAAGGCATGCCATAAGAGGGATAGAATCCAGTACTAGAAAGAGGAAAACTAAGGCTATGCATAAAGGGCATTTCAGCCATTGCCTCCCTCATCTTAGGGGGTCTTCCTCTCTTTTTTTTTAAGTCAGGCTTTCTAATGTAGTGCAAAGGGTCTAAGGGGAAAGAAGGATGTGTATAGAAACTATTAAAGTTGATTCGAAAAATAGTTGGCAGGAGGTCTCGGGGGATAAAATGATGACTTCGATGGGTGATTCGAATTTCACTTAGACGGCTTATTAATTCCTCCAGATCTGCAATAAAGTCTGGATCCTGTCTGTTACGGAGTTGGGGATATTTCTTCTTCCGTTTTCGTTTCTGCCTTTTCATCTTGTCATAGCTGAGGTAATCATGATTCCTGCGCTTACATTTATGCTTATGTTTTTCTTTAAGACTGCTTAGAACTGTAGAGGTTTCAGGGGAAATCAGAGAAACATGTTCAAAGGAATGCCTCCTCTTTTTTTGCCCACAAAATTTCTCTGCCCTATCTGATGTGCTATTATTATCTGTTCCTATTCCACTGTCACTGGGAATGGTCTCATCACTATGAGACTCACTAATGGGAGAAGGAGTAGCTTCTTTTAGAGATGTGAGTTCACTCAAATGTGAAGGAGAATTTGGCAACAAAGTAGGAGGAGATAATCGCCTCCTCCCCTTTGAGGCCTTCTTCATTGCAAGAGTCTGAATCATACTGCCCTGTCTGGAGTGTAAATGCAAATATGGCACTGAACTGGGTTCAACAAAACCTGCATCACTACTTACAGGGCTCTGACCTCCACTAGTCCCAGAAGACTGAGAGCAAATAGGTGATGGAAGAATCTCAGAACTACTAGCGGATGAAGGCAGTAAAGGGGGAAGGATCTGTCCTAATGCTGACCCAGCTGCCTGCTGAGCTGTTTGCTCAAGAACTGCAAGACTGGTAGGGCTACCAGACAGAATGCCATTTAAGACAGTTTTTGGTTTTCGACCCCTCCTTTTTCCTATGTAAATGGTTCCTTTCTTACTGACGTTAATCTGTTGTCCCAATTTAGAGCCAAATGTGGCAGCAAGATTTGACACTGTATTATGGAGTTTGGATTGCACTTTCCCTTTATTACTTGATTCCACAGAACTCGAAAGAATCTGATTCAACAGTTTCTTTCTCTTTAAAGTCTTCATTTTATTTATTTTGCGGATAATGGTTTTCATCAACTGTCCATTGTTTCTCTTGATAATTTTTTTATCTGGTTCCATCTCCAGGTCACTCATACTACAGACAGCTGGCCTATGACTGTCATCTAGGTCATCTGGATCCTGAAGTTGATCCTCACTCTCAAAAAAATCACTGCTACTTCTGTGGTTGTCACTTTCAGACTCTAGCTTGCTTGGACTTTCGGTGGCAACAAATGGAGCCACTGATAGCACAGGTGGCTTCATCTTGACTGGTGACCTCATTTGCCTCTTAGGTCTGCCTCTCTTTTTCGGAAAAGGAGACACAGACAGACTTTGTTTGAAGGAAGGAATTTCAATTTCTGGTTGCAAAATTGGGGGTTCTTGTTCTTCCTTAGACTGCAAAGAAAAAACTTTAGAGGCAGGGATTTTTAAAGTCCTCTTAGGTGGACCTTCCAGTTGAGGCATCTCTTTAGATTTAGGTCTTCCTCTTTTGGGCTTATAAATATCAGACAAAAGGTCACTTGAGACACACATACTGGAGGACAGTTTGTGAGTGGCAAAAGACTTATGAGATGGTTTTTCACTGTCGGTTAAGAGAGCAAGAGATGGAGTTGTAGATTTGCTCAGCTTTGGCAAACGGCGTTTAAGAAAGTCATGATCTACAAATGAAGATGGTCCAATGTTTTTCATGAACTTGGCTGGCTCAGAATTACTATGTGATAATGAGCTACACGAAACATTTTTAAACAGCTCTGATCTTTCTAATTCTAGCCCTTTTGGAGATCGGCATGTGCTTCTTGCCACCACTTTAGTCCACCGAGGTTTTCTTCCTTTCCTTTTTTTTAATGGTTTGGACTGCAAACTATTGCTTAGGCTCTCAGCAACTTGGCAGTGTTTGTCAGAGGCAGTTACCGCACCAAGTTTTAGAAAGGGCTTGTTACTAAATAAACTAGTGAAGTTAACAACTGAAGGGGTAATTGTATGTACACTGGATTCAGAAGTCAAACTTGGCTTTTTTCCCAGAGAAGAGCTTATTCTTGGAATATCTATATGTGTAGCTTTTGAATCACTTAGCTCTTTATCAATCCCTTTACATTCAATATTCAGGATATGACCCACAGGCCTATGACCAATGTTCAAATGGGTACTTTCAGAAGTAAATTGGTTTTTTCCACCAGATTCAGAAATTTCTTCCCTTAGTTCTGTAGTAGGACTTAAAAGTAATGAATTAGGAGCCAACTGTGGAGAAGTTTCAGGAGGACTTTTGGTTAAAGGATTAACAGATACAGCAGGTGATGGGGAAGGGAGAGTGCTTTCTCCTACTGCACTAAAAGGGGATTTAGCTGTAGATGCATCAGAAGCAGTTCCCATTTGAAAGTCTGGAGAAGTGCAATATACAGGAGGTTGCTTTTCATGCTTTGAGGTTTCATATGACCCCCTTTCACTGGATGAGAAACTATCTTGCTGAATGCATGTTCCTTCATTAAACATTTCTTTCTCCAAATGAATGATTTCTTTTCGAACTGAGAACTTTTCCAATATGCTTTCTTTACTCTGCCGTACAACATTCTTCTCAAAAGTTTTGCTGGTGGCACTGTCTTTCATGGATTCAGAAAGTTCCTGACTTTCATGACTACTGACATTTGTACAAGAAACCTTAAGTGATTCCTGAGTGGAGAGCAGTGCTTCAGCTTTAAGGTTTAGGGCATCTTTACTGACCAGTCCTGCCACAGGACAACTCACTAGTTTCTTTCCAATGTCCTTATTAACTAATCCCATTGTTGAATTTGCTACAATCTTCTTTGCACAGTCCTTAGTCACTAGGCCAACAGTAGAACCCAGTTTCTTTCCCAAGTCTTTATTAACCAGTCCAACCACAGTGCCAAATCCTAACTTTTTTCCAGATTCCTTATTCACTAAACCTGGAACAATACCAATTCCTAGCTTCTTTCCTGAATCTTTGCTCACCAGTCCTACTGTAGTGATAGTCCCTGGCTTTTTGCCTAAGTCTTTATTAATGAATACCGCTGTAGTGCCAGTTCCTAGTTTTTTCACAGAATCCTTACTAACCAATCCTACTGTTGCATTAAACACTGGTTTTTTCCCAGGATCTTTAGTTATCAATCCAACTTCTGTGCTAATAGCTGGTTTTTTCATTAAGTCCTTATGTATTATTCCCGCTAGAGAGCCAACACCTGCCTTCCTGATCAAATCCTTGCTAACCAATCCTGAAGGAGTAGAGCCAGTACCTAACTTCTTCAGTTTTGTCTTGGAAGACTTGGAGGGAGGACAAGTGGCAATGAGTTGTGCCAACTTTTCTGTTACACTTGTTCCTCCATTGAGTAATGTCCTGTCCTTTAAATCAGGATCCTGGCTACCAACAAGAGTAGACGATGTTGCATTAATGTAATTTGTCATTTCTGAGTGTACTGGAGAAAGCTTCTTAGACAAAGGATTGTTTTCTCCCTGTGAATGAAGATGGATGTTTTCTTCAGATTGGCATTGAATGGCTGCAATATCACCTGCTTTCTTGTACAACTTTGAAGGGTCCTAAAATTTAAACAGAAAAAGGTTTTAGAGAGGGTAAATCTTATACTACTTCAATTTAGTATTACAATCAAACAAACCTATGGATCATATGTCAGATACAAGATAAGCAACAGTCCTTGAAAAAAAATCTAACTGAACTGAAATAACCCTAAAATTCAGGTGGAATTATTAAAGACTGTGAGGAGCCAATGTGTTCTTAAGAAAAAAAGAACAAAGTTGAAGATATCACATTCCCTGATTTCAAATACATTACAATGTTACAATAATCAAAAAGTAGGGTACTTGCACAAAAATAGACACCATAGTTCAATGAAACAGAATACAGAGCCCAGAAACAAATCCACATGCATGTGGTCAATTAATTTACAACAAAGGAGGCAAGGGTATACAATGGAGAAATAACAGTATCTTCAAGAAGTCATGTTGGCCAGATACATGGGAAAAAATGGACAGATGATACTATAACCTTATAAAATGCTTTATGCTTGAAAATACTAAATTTCCCTTCTTGTATTCCTATAGAAATTCCTTGGTTATTTTATTGATAACAACATTACCGAGATATAATTCACATACCATAAAACTTACCCTTTAAAGCACAAATTCAATTTTTGGTATATTCAGAGAGCTGTGCAACTACCACCAATAACTTTAGACCACTTCATAAGGCTCCATTTATTTTTGCATATGTATACTTCCAGATGACATTGAGATCCACTTAAAAGTTTTTTTTTAAATTCCAAGTGAATTTTAAAAAACTATTTTGTTTATTTACTTTTAGAGAGAAGGGAGGGAAAGAAGAAAGAAAGGCAGAAAAACATCAATGTACAAGAGATACATTGATCTGTTGCCTCTCCCGTGCCCCTAACTGGGAACCTGGCCAGCAACCCAGGCATGGGCCCTGACTGAGAATCGAACCAGCAACCCTTGGGTTCACAGGCTGGCACTCAGTCCACAGGGCCACACCAGCCAGGGCTAAAATTCCAAGTGGTTTTATCTTTGTATATTAATATAAGAAAAACAATATTTCAACATCAACTTTAGCTCCAAAATAACGAAGTAAATTTATTTACTTAGCCAAGCTTTTTGGTGTTACTGGATGTTTACAATTTTATTCATATATATCTTAAACACTCACTGTCAAGTTTATTTCTAAATATCTCACAAATACTGTTGTTACTTTTGTGTTTAATTTTTTGTTATGTTTTCTAACTCTATAAATTGAAGGTGTTCAAGAATACTACTAACAGTAAAAAGACAGCAAACTCACAGGTCTTAACAACCACACCTAAAACAAAAGCAAACATCTAGAACAGGAGCAGAAACACAGAAATGGAGATCACATGGAGGGTTAGCAACAGAGGAGCGGGAGGAGGAGAGAGGGGGGGAAAGGTAAAGACAATAAGTAGCACAGACAGTAGGTAGAAAATAGACAAGGGGAGGGTAAAAATAGTGTGGGAAATGTAGAAGCTAAAGAACTTATGACACATGGACATGAACTAAAGGGGGGAATGTGGGTGGGAGGGGGTGTGCAGGGTGGAAGGGAATGATGAGGAAAAATGGGACAACTGTAATAGCATAATCAATAAAATATATTTTAAAAAAAGAATACTACTGATTTTATTTACTTTATAACCCTAAATTTTTGTTCCATGAAAGAATTCATTTTTTCAGCAAATAGGTATTAAGCACCTACTGTTTAAGTGCTAAGAATAACAACAGTGGACAAAAAATCTTTCACCATGGAGGTTTCATTCTAATGCATGAGAGGAGGAGAGGCAATAAAAGATACATGAAATGTGCTAAATGAGAAACCAGGGACTGAAAGGAGAAGAGGAAAAAAAAACGAGGGTGGGAAAGGATCTGCAGTATCAAAATAGGTTGCCAAGGAAGTCCTCATTGAGATTACATTTACAGAAAAACCTGAAGGAGATGAAAGAGGTATCTACATAACACCTGAGAAAAGGACAATACAAAAAAAGGAAACAACAAGAGGTTAAGGCTCAGAGGCAGGAGCCTTGTCTGGTACATTCAAGGAATCCAGGTTAGCTGGAGTAATCAAGGGAAAAGCAGTTGGGCAGGAGGTAGGGGGACAGACTTTTTTAGACTAAGAGATGGGATGCCACTGGAACGTTTTATTAAGAAAAGGTTGTGACCTAATTCTTCATTAAGTATTGGGTGACACTCATTGTTGGAGATACAGCAAAGAACAATAAGGACAAAAATCCCTGCTCTCTTGAAGCTTATTATATGTTAGTGGGAGAGAAACACAATAAAGAAAAACAGTAAATTTTAAAAATATTTTTTGTTAGTAGGTGGGAACTGCTATGGGAAAAACAGAAGGCAATTCAGAGTGCTAAAAGAGAAAATGCAAAACTGAGTTAGGTGTCTAGCTTAGACTAGGCCTTAGTGATCCAGTAACAACTGAACAAAGACAAGTGAGGCAGTTAACAGGAACATCAAGAATGCTAGTGTAGCCAGACTTAAGCAATTGACTAGGCTAGAATAATACGATATGTAATCAGAGAGGGCTAGTTAGATCATGGAAGGCCTTCAGGACATTATAATGGCTTGTGCTTTTACTCGGAATGAAACGGGGAAGCACTAAAAGTTTTTGAGCAAGCAAGTGACATGCTTTCACTTATATCTTTAAATATACCCTCCCTCTGTTAGCACAGGTAGCTAGGTAGTTACTCATAAAGGAAGGGAGGCAAATGGAATTAGACATTAAGACTAATAAAGTAGGGAGCTGAATCAGACATTAAGCCTGATTCACTAGGAAGCCACAACATTCACAGGCTCCCCAGGGGACAACCACGTTCTCCACTGAGGGGACTTCATCCTTGACACAGCCATGAAGAATTGGTCTACTGGTCATTAGCTAAGAGAGGAATAAAAACAGCAGAAGAAAGTCCTTTGCTAGGCACATGCACAGTGGAAACCAGATGATGTAGCAAAAATTCAGGGCATGTACAGTAAGAGCCAAAATGACACAAAAGGGAGCACGCAGTCTAGCCTGGAAAACAAGGGGAAAAGACTAGATTGGTTAGGGAGAGGGCCCAGCACAATCCTGTGAAGGATTAGAAAAGAGATTGGTTATTTTGAAAGAAACCCTGCTTTCACCAAAGCCCAAAGCAACGTAATCAAAGCTTAACAAAGGCCTGTCTGGGTACCATACGTTTGCCTGATCTTTTCAGCACTCTTCTTTCCATAGCAACCACACAAACCTGGCACCTGCGCAGCTCCAAGTGCAGACCTGAGTGCAGCAGAGCAGCACTGGCCAGAGCACAGCTGGAGACAGAGTCTGAGGTGTACTAAGCTTTGGCATGGACTGAACTGAACTACAAAAGCTTTAGATACCCTGCTGGATATGCATATGCCAAGCCAATGGCACAGAATAGCTGGACTCCGGTCCTCCACAGCAAGACAGAGCTTAGCCACCTAGTCTGGTCATGGATGAGACACCAAGCACCTGGGGACAGGACAGTCTTATATTTTTACTCCAATAAATCTTACCACTACACTTCATCCTCCTATGCATGAGTTCCTGAAATGTTTTCCTCATGACTTCACTGAAAAGAACTATTTCTACTGGTAACACCTTTAGCTGCTCTCTTCATAAAGCCATAGGGATTCAAAAGGATAATAGGAGAGAGTCTTGCAGGCAAAGCTATATTAATCTTGACAAGAGATGATAATGACTTGGACTATGGTAAAAACAGTGCAAGTGATGAGAAGATAAAGACTTTGGTAGGAGGAGGATTAAAGGTGATTATCAGGAGCGCTTTTTGGACATGAACTGTCTGAAATGCCTTCTAAACATCCATATAAAGAAAGTCTAAGCAGGAAGATTAAAATTTGGAAGGCAACAGCATATAGACATTTAAAACCTTGAGACTAGTTGATATAACCAGGTGAGAGTGAACACAAACAGAAGAGTAGAAGAATAAAGTGTAATGGTGAAGCACTGCAACATTAAAAGATCAAGAACTAGCAAAGACTGAGGAGTCAGAAGATAACAAGGAAAAAACAACACATACACAGTGAGTGTGAGGTACCTTGAAACGGAAGTGAAGGACAGACATATTTCCAAGAATAACAACTGAGAGATCCAATAAAAATCAGAACATACATGTTTGTTGGATTTAGCATTGTGGGGGTATTTGGTAACCATGCAACAGCAGTTTCTGTAAAGTACAAGAGTAAAAATATGATTGGAATGGGTTTTAAAGAGAATGGGCAGAGAGATATTTAAAACCATGTATACAACAAGAGGGAAACAAATAAATGGGAATCTGAGCTAGAAGATAAGTGGAATCAAAGTAGCTTTTAAATTCGAAAAACAATGGCATCTTTTTGGTCTCAAAGGAAACACAACATTTTAAAGAGATGAAAAGCCCTACACTCCTGAAGTTTAATACGTGTGTGTATGTGTGTATAGTATCTCCTAGACAATAGCTACCGAGTTCTAATGAAATTTACTGAATCATTTCATCGTTCATCCTCTGATGTGAAATGCTACCCTTCTTATGTAATAAATTCGTCATAAATGAGGCTATAGTTAGAAACTACATTCTGGGTCGTTGAATTTCTGTCTATCCATTCACCACTACCACAAGATTCTGATCATTTTAACTTAATTTTATTATCTAATAAGTCTGATTCCTATGTTATTGCTCTTTTCAGAAATGTCTTGGATTCTCTTATTTTTCCATACAAACTTTACAAGCAACTTATCTAGTGCTAAGAAATAAGTTACTTTGACTGTTAAATTTGCAAATACCCCAAAGAAGTGAAAGGAGGGATTAAATAGATATTTATACACTGATGTTCACAGCAGCACTACTCACAGTCAAAGGATGGAAGCAACTCCACTGACATCCATCAAAAGAGAAATAATAAATAAAATGTGGTTATATACATGTACAATGGAATATATTCAGCTTTTAAAAGGAAGGAAATTTTGACACATTTTATAGCATAGATGGACCTTGAAGACACTATGCTAAATAAGCCAGTCACAAAAAGAGAAATACTATATGATTCAATTTATATGAAACAGGGGAAAACTGAGTAAGATCCTAGAGTAGTGAAATTCATACAAAGTAGAATGGCATTTGTTAAGAGTTACGGCAAGGGGATATAATTGGGAGTCACTGTTTAATGGATAAAGAATTTCAGTTGTGGAAAGTTGAAAAAGCTCAGTGGATGAATAATAATGATGGTTTCACAATGTGAACATAATGCCCACAACACTGTACATTTTTAAATGGTTTAAAAGATTTGATGTTATGTAATTTTACAATTAAACATTTTGCAAATAAATTTTGAGAGAATTAATATCTTGAATGATGCTTTCTTATTCAAAAACCTTTTAAGCTTTTCCACTTTTTCTAGACTCAGTAGTGTTCTGAAAACTTTCTTTGTATAAATCTTAAACCCTGATAGTTAAGTTTATTCCTAGATATTGTATCACTTTTATAATGGAATCTCTTCCTTCATTTTATTTTCTAATTATTTATATACATAAAAGCTACTGATTTCTCATTTATTACTCTATTAGTCAATCATCTCACTGAACTCTCTTGTAAGTTTTTTAACTATCTTTGGATTTCAAGGTATACAGCCTCATTTGCAAATAACAATCTTAGTTTTTCTATTTTTATCCTTCTAACTTCTCTTTTCTAATTTTATTAACTAGTGTCTTAGTAACATTATTAAATAATGATAAAAAAGGGTATCCCCTTCTTCATCTACATTTGAATAAGAATGTCCCGGTGTCACCTCATTCAGCATTATACATAAATATATGTACTCACTTATATTTTTACATACATTATATATTTTTACATATTTATATTTTACACATTAGGAAAACACCAATTTATGGCCTTGTTTAGCTATTTGTATAATTAATTATACTAATAGATTTCTGAGCATCATATTGCTTTCGATTCCTGGAGGGAAAAAACATAATTCATAATGGTATACAACTTTTTCTTTTTTTAAATAAACATTTTATTTGAGGTACTTACAATTCACTTGTGGTTGTAAGAAACAGTAAACCCTTTACACCATTCCTTCCAATAACACCTGGCAAAACTATAGTTATCACAACTAAGATACTGATATTGAGATATTCCACAGATCTTATTCAGATTTCCCCAGTTTCATATGTACTAATTTGTTTGTGTTTAATGCTATACCATTTTATCACCTGTGTGGGTTTGTGAACCAACCGCCATAATCAAAATAAAGAACAGTTACATCACTGAAAGAATGGCTTTTGTTACCCTTTTGCAATGTAGCTCTTTTAATGTGCTGCTGAAATTTATTTAGCATTTTGCACTGTATATCTAAGTATGAGAATAAGAAAAGACTAAGTCCATATACTTTAACTCTTGAAGTCAGAGATTGCCAGACTTAGTTATAAATTAATGACTTCAATGCCTTAAGATAAGCAAAGAGCTAAGTATTTACAAACTTGTGTCCATAAAATATACAGCAAAATTAAGCTTTATTTCGTGACAAATTAAGCTGAGATATAATTAAGACTCTGCTTTGCCCTGACTGGTGTGGCATATTTCGTTGGGAATCATCTCCCAGAGTGAAAGGTCCCCGGTGTGATTCCTGGTCAGGGCACATTCTTGGTTTGTGGGTTCGGGAGTGTACGAGAGGCACCTTATCAATGTTTCACTCTTGCATCGATGTTTCTCACCCACCCCTTCCATCTACAAAAATAAATAAATAAAGTACGTAAAACAAAACAAAACACAAAACTTTCCTTTGACATTTCAAAGTTTAAGAGTTCGAAGAATTAGACTTCCGGCCAAGATGGAGGTGTAGCTAGACATGCGGGGCCTCCTCTCACAACCAAGATTAAGGACAACAGAAATATAGAACCAAAAAGAAGAAAACCCAACCAGGACAGAGAGAAAATTGAATTGTACAGGAGAATCTGACAACAACGATTCAACCAGACCAGTAAGAGGGGCAGAGTCTGCGGCCGGCGGAATCGGATCGTGGCGGAAAAAGCCGGTGGTGGTCCCGGGCGCGCAGTCACTCCCAGGCGCACAGGCAGTGGTGTTGCCCAATATGAGGAGGCCAGGCGGGGCGCGCAAGGCGGCTGACCGCAGACACACATTTGCACACAGATAAACCAGGCGAAAACGGGCAGCAAGACAGACGATGCGATGCAGGGCCCCAGCATCAGGAAGTGAAGCCTAAAAGCATCCATTGAAAATACTTGTAGGGGCTGAGGTGCAGAGAGGGAGACCCAGCCTTACAAGAGAGTTCATTGGGGAGACCCATGGGGTCCTGGAGCATGCGCAGGCCCACCCACCTGGATATCAGCACCAGAGGGGTCCAGATTGCTTTGGGGAAGCAGCAGAAGTGACTGAAATCTGGCAGAGAGTGTAGGAAGCGCCACTGTTCCCTCTGGGACCGGCCCCCACATTCAGCATCACAACCCAGCAACTGGGCTGCCCCGCCCTGGTGAACGCCTAAGGCTCTGCCCCTCACTACATAACAGCCACAACCAGACAAAAACAAAAACAAACAAACAAACCCCCCCCCCCAAAAAAACCCCCCCCCAAAAAAAAACAAGGATGGCTCAAAAGGGAGAACAGACCTGCCCCTGGAGCTCATTCATCTGAGCGACCAGGAGGTGGTCAACCTATCAGATGCAGAGCTCATAGCACTGGTAGCCAACCTATCAAAAGCACAGTTCAAAGCTCTGGTGATTAGGAAGCTCACAGAATTGGTTGATTTTGGTCGCAAATTAGAGAAACAAATGGAGGCTACAATAAGTGAAATGAAGAAAAACACACAGGGAACCAATAGTGATGGGAGGAAAACTGGGACCCAAATCAATGGACCAGAAGGAAGAAACAAACAACCAAACAGAAGAGACTGAAGAAACTAGAATTCAAAAAAATGAGGAGAGGCTTAGGAACCTCCAGGACATTTTTAAACATCCCAACATCCAAATTATAGGGGTACCAGGAGGGGAAGAGGAAGAGCAACATGTGGAAAAGTTATTTGAACAAACAATAAAGGAGAACTTCCCCAATCTGGCAAAGGAAACAGATTTCCAGGAAGTCCAGGAAGCTCAGAGAGTCCCAAAGAAGGTAGACCCAAGGAGGAACACACCAAGACACATCATCATTACATTAGCCAAGATTAAAATGAAGGAGAGAATTCTAGAAGCAGCAACGGATAAAAGCAGAGTCACCTACAAAGGAGTTCCCATCAGACTGTCAGGTGATTTCTCAAAAGAGACCTTGCAGGCAAGGGGCTGGAAAGAAGTATTCCAAGTCATGAAAGGCAAGGACCTACATCCAAGATTGCTCTATCCAGCGAAGCTGTCATTCAGAATGGAAGGGAAGATAAAGTGCTTCTTAGATAAGGTCAAGTTCAAGGAGTTCATCATCACCAAGCCCTTATTATATGAAATGTTAAAGGGACTTATCTAAGAAAAAGAAGATAAAAAATAGGACAGTAAAAAGACAGCAAATTCATAGATACTAACAACCACACCTAAAACAAAAGCAAACGAAGCAAACAGCTAGACCAGGAGCAGGAACACAGAAATGGAGATCACATGGAGGGTTAACAACAGGGGAGTGGGAGGAGGAGAGAGGGGGGAAAGGTACAGAAAACAAGTAGCATTGATGGTGGGTAGAAATTAGACAGGGGGAGGGCAAGAATAGTGTGGGAAAAGTAGAAGCTAAAGAACCTATGACACATGGACATGAACTAAAGGGGGCAATGTAGGTGGGAGGGGGTGTGAAGGGCGGAGGAGAATGATGGGGGAGAAATGGGACAACTGTAATAGCATAATCAATAAAATGTAATTTTGAAAAAAAGAGTTCCAAGAATTAAGCTGTAACCTTGAGACTAAAATGAAGTCACTCAAAGACCATATAGCCTATTTATAGTAAAATAGAAGTTTTATCACTAAAAAGTAGATGTTTATTCTTCAACAATCCTAATTAGAAGAATATACTTTTAATAAACTCAAGAAATATAAAAGGGACTGTGTGAAGCCTTCCTTGTATATATATTTAAAAGTAAGCTACTAAAGTGAACCTTAGCCACATTAAGTAAAATCTGAATTCTTGCTCAAGATTATTTTATACTTTCACTCTTTTGTAAGGTTTTAGAATGAATATTATTCTTGTGTTTTCGTTCCTTTACTATGCTCTGAAAACAATTTTGAAATTATCTGTTTCCTCAGGTTTTACACACAGAATTAAACCAAAACTGTTTGACTAGTATTTTTAGTAGTAGTGTTTTGAGAGACTGACTTCTCTATTTATGATTACTAGTCAGTTATATTTTTCCTATGATTTCTGGACTTAGGTTTAGTAAATTAACTTTTAAAAAAATCAGTATCTCCCAAATTTTCCAATTTATTTGTGGATAATTAAGCATGTGGATTTCTTATAGTTTTCTTTCAACTTCTGTATCTGAAATTATTTGCAATTTAGCACTATTTATTTTATGATTTTATTTATTTTCAGAGAGAGGAAGGCAGAGAGAAAGAGAGGGAGAGAAACATCAATGTGCAAGAGAAACACAGACTGACTGCCTCTCTCAAGCCCCCAACTGAGGAACCAGTCCCCAACCCCGGCATATACCGTGACCAGGAATCTAACCAGTGACCTTTCTTTTGATTAGCAGGAAAACACCCAAGCCACTGAGCCATACCAATGAGGTCATTACTTATTTTATATATTCTTGTTTCCCCTAATTTTTATTTGTAGGTTAAACTTATGCGGAATAAAATCTTATCTTACATTTACCTCAAAAGAACCACCACATGGATAATTACCTTTGTTTCTAGTTCATATCTGCTTCCAAGATTCTCAAACATGCCTCTTTTCATAGGATTATGTATTTTATGCTCTTGGAAAATACTAAGTTCACCAACTTATTCCACTTATTTTCATGCCTTCCCTTTTACATAATATTTAAAGGTATCGTCCCTTAAATACAGCTTTACCTAAAAACCAACAATTATTTTATTTTCTAGAAATTCTGGGATTCTGAAATTTTCCAGACTGTAAGGTAATAGTCTTGTCTGCTTTTATTAACTTCTAGTTTTACTGCATTGTGATCAGAGAACATTATTTGTTTTTACTTTTTGTGGTAAACTTACTGCTTTTTGTTAGTATTCATCTGTTACAGACTGAATTGTATATACCCCCCATGATGAAATGTTGAAGCCCCAATCTCCCAATTAGACTTTGTTTGGAGACAGGGCTTTTAAATAAGCCTTTACTTAAGGTTAAATGAGGTCACAAAGGTAGAGCCCTAATCAAATTAAAATGGTGTCCTTATAAGAAGAGATAAAGCCCAAAGATCTTTCTCTGCATGCACGGAGAAGACATGTGAAAACACAGTGAAAGAGCATGTCTTAAAGCCAGCAACAGAGCCCTCATCAGAAACCAACAACTTTGATGGAAAACTGAACTTAGAAGTCTAGACTTCAGAACTGTGGTAAAACAAATTATGGTTTATAAACCACCTAGTGCTAGTCTGTGATATTTTGTTATGGCAACCCTAGTAGACTAATACACTATAATATTTTATTACACTCTGAACTTTCACGACCTAAACAATTTTCTTTACTACGTAGAATGTGCTTATTGTTTTTATTTGTTACATATAAAAATCTGAAACATACATTTCTGTTCTGGAGAATTTCTAAACAGTAACTTAGACTTCAATATTTGCTAACTCTATACTATTAGCAATTAAATTAGCATTCTCATCCTGTTCCTGCGTTACCATCCAATTACATGATATCAAAGTATTCACTGTATTTTATCTTTATCAGCTTTAGCAACTGAAATGACGTTGTATGGCCAGACTATAAGAAATCAATATATATTTAAAATACTTTAACATTTTATCTTTACTTCTCTAATTTTTATTCATTTACAAAACCAACAGCAGTCCCTTTGTTTTAACTTTTCCATTCTCCTGGTTGGCTAACAACAAGAATAAACATTGTCTTCTAGAGTTTCTTGAAGAATGAGGATTTAGAATTCTCTAAATTTAAGAGTTCAAAAAGATTTGCCAATATCCTTTTAGTACAGGTGAAGTGTCCAAATTGTTGCATTATTTTTTTCTCGTTCGGAAGTTTGGTGTTCTAGAATATCTTGAATTTTATTTTCCAAAGGATTTTCCAATCCTTTGATCTGGCTCACAAAGATTTTCTTAACTTTCCTGATAAAGTCTAATAATGCAACCATTCTTTCCATAATAAACTTTCTATATCAACATTATATAAGATCTAACAAGTACTTTCAACTCTCTATATTGAAATTTTCTATTACTTCTAAATTTCATTTACATTATGCTGTTAAAAATTAGTCTAAGTCAAAATTATTGCCTTCATCTTTTTTTAAAGATTTTATTTATTTATTTTTAGTGGGAGGCAGAAGGGAAAGACAGAAACATCAATTGTGTGGTTGCCTCTTGTGTGCCCCCTACTGGGGACATGGCCTGCAATCCAGGCATGTGCCCTGACTGGGAATCAAACCAGCAACCCTTTGGTTCTCATGCTGGCACTCAATCCACTGAACCACACCAGCCGGGGATCCTGCCTTCATCTTTAAAAATACCCACTATGCATATATTGTATTTGTTCCACCTTTCTCCATACGCGCGCGCGCGCGCACATATAATCTCAATCACAACTCTCCCATCCTTTTAAACTTTGTTCATTTCCATTTCGTTCCTTCTTTCCCACTGTTTTCACATGTGCTTTTTGCTCCTAATTTCATTTTTATATAACTTTTTTTTTCTTGTCTGCTACAGAGCTGTCAGATGTCTCATCTGTTTTCTGTGTTCTTGTATTACTGTTTCATTCCTCCTTTTTGTGAAGGTGAGTGTTTAAATTTTTATAATTCCCAACAAAATATTTGGAAACAGTATCCTTGCTACATCTGCAATCCATTCCACTAAAACACGTCAGTTAGGAATGCTGTTTTGAACTGACAGTTAATATTTTTACTTCCTAACCTTTCCTTAGATGATGTTTAAAGGTCTGATATTTGTTTCATTGTTATATCTTTGACTCATTTTCATTGTTTCTTTTAGATATTGTCTTTGATATTCTACAGATTCACTAAGATGTGTTTTAGTAGACATAGCTTTATCAATGCTTTTCAGAACTTGTCCTTCACTGAATAATCAATTCCGGAAAAGTGTCCCCAAATGTTACCCTTCAGGATTCCAATTAGAACCTACTAGACTTCTTGTTACCATCTTTTATATTCTCTTATTCTTTCTTCCATATTTGATATCTCTGGCTCTAATACATTCTAGGTAATTGTGAACAAATGCATTTTTCATCAGGAAAATATACTTTTCATATGAAGAAAATATATTTCATTATTTTCTTCTGAATTTTTTTCAGAGAGGGGAAGTGAGGTAGAGAGGGAGAGAAACATCCATGTGCAAGAGAAACACAACCCCCAACTGGGGATCTGTCCCACAACCAGGAATGTGCCATGACCAGAACTGAACCAGTGACTTTTTGGTTTGCAGGCTGGCACTCAATCCACTAAGCCACACTAGCCAGGGCTATCTGGTCACTTTTAAAAGGCTTGTAGTTGTGTGGAATGGGCAGGCAAGGCAGCAGCTGGCAGATCAGGCTGTTCCACATTTGTGTGCGGATAAACCAGGAGGAACCACTGGAGAGTGAGACAGACTATGCAACCCAGGGTTCCAGTGCTGGGAAATAAAGCTTCAGAACTTCTGACTGTAAAAATCTGTAGGGGTTGCAGGGGTGAAGAAACTGCCAGTCTCTCAGAGAGTCCATGAGAGGGGCCCACTGGGTCCTAGAACATACACAAGCCTACCCACCTAGGCAATCAGCACCAGGGCAGCACCTAGAAGAGAGCACAATTCACTTGTGGAAAGCAGGGGAAGTGACTGAAAGCGGGACAAGAGACAAGCAAGCAGCAATGTTCCCTCCCCGATCCCTTCTCATAACCTCTGGCTGTAAATACCAGTGATGGTTGCTCTGGCCAAAGAAACCGTCAGTCTCTCAAGAGAGTTCCTTTGAGGGGCCCATGAGGCCCTAGAACATACATAAGCCCACCTGCTCAGGGAATCAGCAACAAGGCAGCAACTGGAAGGGTGCCAGTCACTTGTGGGAAGCAGAAAAGTGACTAAAAGTGGGGCAAGAGCCAGGCAAACCGTATTGTTCCCTCTCTGACACTTCCCCCACATTCAGTACCACAACAGAGCAAAGTGGGCTGTCCTGACCTGGCAAATACCTAAGGCTCTGACCCTTACAATGTTAACAGGTGCACCAAGACAAAGAAATATAGCCCAAATGAAAGAAAAAGAAAATCAAAACCATGAATAAAACATGGCCATTTACATGGCAATGTAAAGTACAGTGCAGGAAGTAGAGTAGCCAAAGATCTTATAAGCAGGACTAACAGACACAAACAAATGTATGAGGATTGCCTGAGGGAGTGGGGTTATGGGTGGAGGAGGACAAAGGAAGGAATATGAGACAACTGTAATAACATAATTAATAAAATATAATTAAAAAACAAAACAGAATAAAACTAAATAGAAAATATGTTCAAGCTCACTACTAAGAGAAGAAATAAATGCTCAAAATAGGGATTTCATATTTTGCCTTTATCCAAGTGACTGCCAAGAAGCACTGGAGAATAAAGAATATAAATGAGACCCCTGTAAATATATTTACAGAATGTAATTAAAGGACAAGGTATTAATAGGGAGACAGGAAAAGATTAAAGCTACAAAGATATTTTAAAATATCTACTTTTAAAAGATATTACAAATATTTAAAGGTACATTACCAAGTTTACCTTCAATCTTGGGAAAGCCAAACAACTAAATGCTTACTTCCATGTTATTCCTGGTATCACAAAACTTGTGAGTAATCAACATGATAGAATAGATTACTACAAATTATAATCAGTTTAACACTGTTAATAATAAAACAAAGGCATGGCACTTGGATTTATGGTATTATTTGAATATTCACTTTCAATTAAAGGTAAGCATTCTTAGATGAAACATGGAGTGATGAATTTCCTTATGGGCATCATGTGTTATTGCAAAACTGAAATGTTGAAATAGTTATGGATCATACATATTGCTAATTTCATGTTCTAAGGCAAGAACTATCAAATAGTTAAATAAACAAGAAAACAAACATATAAATAATGAATATGTTTATATTAGTATGAATATTATAATCATTTCAGACAATAAAGAACTGCATTATGCACTGGCCTGCATGGCTCCCTTGTTTGGATCATCATCCCATAAATCAAAGTGTGGTGGGTTGGACCCCCAATAAGGACACGTGCCTGGTTTGAGGGTTTGGTCCCTGGTCTGGGTGCCTGTGAGAGACAACCAATGAATGTTTCTCTCTCCCATGGATGTTTCTCTCCCACTCTCTCTTTCTCCTTTTCTTTCTCTATAAAAATCCTTGAGTGAGGATTTTTTTAAAAGACTTTTTAAAAAGTACTGCATTTATATAATTATAATCTTCCTAGAATTTTAATGCACTAAGGTAAATGACATTAAACATATTAACATTTCAATCTCTTTAAGCCTGGAGAATCAAGAAAAATTCCAATTTGGGAATCTTCACATTAGGCAAAATGTTAACTTTGCTCTAAATTTCACAAGAGACAAATTCTAAAATATATTGTTTTTAACCCATAATACATCAACTTTGATCTGGACATAAGAAATAGTATAAAAAAAAGAAGAAAATGTTAGAGGAAAACAAAACATCTAAAAGAGTTGTTTTCACTCAATACAAAAAAATTAAATGCTTTAAGAAGTCTTTATGGATATAATTCGAGGTCAAAAATTTGAGTAAACATTTTGAAGTGTGTATACAGACTGTTAATCACATTCAGTAGTTGATGACAAAAATTTTTGAGATTTGCCCACATCACAAAGTTCCAGAAAGCATTTTGTTGAAAAACTTGTTCCTAAATCTCATTCTGCTATGAACAAAATGTTAACCATATAATTAAAAATGCTACTTCTGTATCTTAGACATCAGATATTTAGATATATAAAAAGTTATAGATCTTGTTATAATAAGAGATTGTGAAATTAACTTGCCATGTACTTAAATTTCTAATAAAGTAGGAAGGGCTAACTTTATTACATATTAAAAGAGTACTTGAACAAGGAAAGTTCAGTGTTACACACCATAGATAACAACAGCAACATAGGAAAATTTATTCAAAGTAGTTTATTGCCAGAACTCACTGGAAGAGTGATGTGCCTTAGAAGTATGTATACATCCTTTACATGATACCTGCTGGAAATTTCCTATCATTCTATTATGCAGCATATATTGGAACTAGTATGCATATAATGAAAGCTGCAATGCAGACGGAAATTCACAGACAACTTTACCATTCTCTAAGCCAATTACACAAACCTCTAATGCAATGTTTGTAGATACAAGGTTTATGGCAAAGCCTGGAGGTCAGCGCTCCATCCTAACAAGTAAAAAGATGAAGAAACCGAAAAATCAGTAACTCTTTTCAGAACCATAATAGAAGTTGCAGGTCAGACTACTGCTCCCAAAAGTGGAATGATCAACAGAGAACCACAATTTACCAGAGCAAAAACCCCATAAGCTGAAACCTTGGTGGGAACCAGTGCCAAGGTAGGAAAACCTGAACTCTAACAAATTGCTAGAGGCTTCTTGTAGACAAGTGCAAGAGTTGGAGGACTCAGTCATTGAGATCAACTATATGATTGTGCATTTTAACTCCTGGATCTCTATCAGTTTTTTTTGTGTAATTTATTTTTTAGGGAGAGGGGACGGGGGAGAGAAACATTGCTCAGCTGCCTCTCACATACCCCCAACTGGGGACCTGGCCCACAACCAGGCATGTGCCTTGACTGGGAATTGAACCAGCAACCTTTTGAGGTGTAGGCCAGCACACTCAACCCACTGAACTACACTAGCCAGGGCCCTATTAGGTTCTTATAATGAGAAAAATCTCTTCCTTAATGTAGAAGGGGAAACAAAACATTTTAAAATATGACAATCCATTTTGTTCTTCTTAACAAGGTCTGCCCTCAAGAGAAACTATTAACCAGAGTTTAACCTGCTGTGATTTAATTAAGTCAAACTGATCTGTGAGAAGGGGAATATCCAACTCTAGCCCACTCTAGATATCCTGTCCCACCTAAGAGGGGAGGGGGAACTGAACAGCATTTGTGAAATTTAGTTTAGAGGTACAGGCTCACTAAAAGACTGAAATCTAATCACAAGACTGAACAACACTTCCCCTCCCCTTGTACCTTAACACTGTACTACTAAAGGTCTGTTTATACCAGTTTCTTTATCCCAATACATTATGACCAGCTGTCAAGGAAAAATTACACACATACTAAAGACAAAAAACACAATTTGAAAAGACAGAGAAGGCATTAAAATCAGACTCAGATATAGAAAGAATTTAGAAGTATTAAACTGGGAATTTAAAGCAACTGTGATTAATATGCTAATGGTGAGTAGCATGCAAGAGCAGATAAGAAATGTAATCAGAAAGGTGGAAATTCTTAAAAAGAACCAAAAACAAATTCTAGATTTTGTTTTTGCCTTTGATGCTAATGCCTTTGATGGGTTTATTAATAGAATGGACACAGCTGATGAAAGAATCTGAGTTTGAAGATATCACAATAGAAACCTCTGAAATTGAAAAGCAAAGAAAAAAGACACTGAAACAAAAAATGAAATAGAATAACCAAAAACTATGGGACAATAAATGGTATATCATATGCGTAATGAAAATGCCAGATGAAAAAGAAAAAGAAATATCTGAACAATGACTGAGGATTTCACCAAATGAATTCAGATATCAAACACACAGATCAAGAAACCTCAAGAACACTAGCAGGATAAACGCAAAAACAAACGAAAAACAAACTACACCTAGGCATTTCAGTTTCAAAATCAAAGATTAAAAATAAATCCTCAGCCGTGACTGGTATGGCTCAGATGGTTGGGTGTTATCCTGCAAAGTAAAGGGTAGCCAGTTCGATTCCCAGTCAGGGCACATGCCTGGGTTCCGGGTTTGGTCCCTGGTCAAAGCAAGTACAAGAAGCAACCAATCAAAGTTTCTCTCTCACATTGATGTTTGTCTCCCTCTTTTTCTTCCTCCCCTTTCCTGTCCCTAAAAATAAATAAATAAAATCTTTTAAACATATAAATCCTAGAACAAGCCAAAAGAAAAAAACATCTTACCTACAGAAGAGCAATGAATTACATCCAACTTCTCAGAAACCATGCAAGCAAAAAAAGAGTGAAGTGAAAGAAAATGTTGAAAGAAAAAACCCAGCAAACTAGAATTTTGTAACCTGTGAAATTATACTTTAAAAGTGAAGTAGAAATACTTTCTGTAACAAACAAAAATTGAGGGAATTTGTTGTCAGTAAACTTGCATTGCAAGATGTCAAAAAAAAGTTCTTCTGAGAGAAGGAAAATGATACAGGTCAGAAACTCAGACTTATGAAAAGAAAGGAACCACTGGACAAGGAAAGGCGAACATAAAATAAAAACTTTTATTTTTCTTATTCTGTATTTATCTACCAATGAACTTGATATTATATGATTATATTCATATATATACCTCCTTACATAGGAACGAAACGAATGACAGTAATGAAAACACAGTACGAGAGGAAGGAGTTTGAATTATTTTGTTAATATGAGGTACCTGTGAAGAGATATACCGTGTTTTGCTGTGTATAATGCACAACCACATTTTTGGCACAAATTTTCAGGAAAAAAATATTTCGTTTTAAATTTTTTAATTAATTAATTAATTTTTAGAAACAAAACCGAACATCATATTTCAGGGTATTATTCTGTATATGGATATTATTATTGCTTTCTAGAGTTACAATTTTAATGGCTAAACATAAGTAAAAGAATTAAAAATATTTATATAAGGACTTAGTACTACCCATGTATAATACACATCCTTATTTTCCCCTCAAAATTGTGAACAAAAAAGTGCAGATTATACATAGCAAAATATGGTAGTAGCACTTAAAATGGATTAGACTAGCTGTACATATATATATTGTAAGCTCTACAATAACCAATGAAAAATGTAAATAAAAGGTTTAAAGTTACTCATAAAACTATGTTAGAAATTAGAAATATAACTAAAACAAGAACCTCAGGCCTGCTTCTGAAGACATTCAGAAAATACCTTCAACTAAAGTACAAAGCTACAGTTTTTGAAATACACTCAAACAAAAACCAAAACATCTGAAAATAAGGTAGGGATGGAAGGAAATATTCCTACACAAATCATTAAAGAAAACTGAACATACAGATAAGTAAGTCAAGCATTTAAATAGAAAATAATCTGGTCAAAATGGTGATGAAGGTAAATGTGGTAACTAGACCTTCCACAACCAACCACATCATATTTACAACTAGATCACATAAAAAAAAAAAAAAACATCATTCAGAACTGCCTGAAATATAGCTGATCAGAAGCCCTACAACTAAGGGTAAGAAGAAGAAATCACACTAAGATTGGTAGTAGAGGCAGAGATGAGAAATGACTGATCCACACCCACATGTAGCAGATAAAAATCTTCAATATCTTGGCTGCAAAGGTCCTCACTGAGAAGCAAGGGTCCCTCCCAAACATGAGAACCCCCAGCCCAAGGTACCAAGGCCAGCAAGAGAAGTCCCCATAACTTCTGGTTATAAACACTAGAGTCCTACATAGTTCCTCTTAAAAGGCCTGCACATGGACTTACTCACAGCCAGAGGGGAGTGGGCAGCAGCTTGAGAAGAACCAGAGATATATGGGCAGAAACTGAACTGTTTGGCATCAGGATTAGAGCTGGAGGGGCAGCTTTCTCCCAAACAGAAGTATTAGCAAAGGCCACTGTCCCTTTCTTGAGCCAACTCCCACACACCCTCCTCCACGGTGCCAGCAGGAAGGTGCCCTATCTGAGACTCCAATGACCTGGCTGATATTGTTTGCTTCCCTGTGATTTCCTGAGTCCCCACTCCACCGAAGCTATTTCTACTGGCTTTTCCACACAAATGGTATGTCTTGATTGATGCTTCAGATTTTCCTAAATTCTCTTAAACAAGCAGATCTTGCCTCAGAAAGCCTTGTACCTCTTCCTAAGTGGCCCTAGACCCAGCACTAGCAGGGGTGCGAGATTTATCAGGATCATCATTTATTAAGTTTTATAATGTGTAGTCTTTGGGGTGTATACCTGAAGCCAACATAATAATGTATGTCAGCTGTAATTGAAAATTAAAAAATGATTGCCCTGACTGGTGTGACTCAGTGGCTTGGGCATCCTCCTGCAAACCAAAAGGTTGTCAGTTTGATTCCTGGTCAGAGCACTTGCCTCAGTTACAGGCCAGACGCTCTGTTGGGGGCATGCAATAGGCAGCCCATCAATATTTCTCACACAGTGATGATTCTCTCCCTCTCTTTCTCCCTCCCTTACCCTCTCTCTAAAATAAATAAATAAAATCTTAAAAAAGAAAACTGAAAAATGGTAACTAATAATAATATGGAAATAACATGTGACACTAACGTCCGCCAGTAATGAATTCTTCTCCATATTTAATATTATTTAATAAACATAAGATGCCAATTTGCCCAGGTATCAACAAGAAAATAGAAGTCTTTGGACTCTTCTTTATTACCTACTTTATTTCTGAAGTGGAAAATCACCACCACAGCACATATCTATCTTGATCTATAATGTTTCAGTATTTTGCACCCCAAATCCCTAGCTGACTAATTGGGAAAGAGGTAAAATTTAGAACTATGTACACCCAGTGATTTTGACTCACGAAGTGAGGACAAACCAGAAACAGCTTCTCTTTCAACATGTATTTAACCTTGTCTCTTTATTAATGCAGTTTCATAAAAGCTCAGGATTTTGTTATCTTATCACACAGGCCTTAAATTCTGATGTGTCCCCAAAATTCTTTATTCATTTCTATGAAGCTTTATCTCAGAATTAATTAGCAATATGCACTTATGGAACTGTTGGTATGTGAGCATCTCTGGAGTGATTTACATTCATTAAAATGAAATAAAAGATACGAACAGTAAACCATGAAGAGCAGCATGTGAATTAGTGAGTCAATGTGACAATACTTAGGCTTAATTTTCTGGGACTAAACAAGCTTTGCATTCTATCAATTTGGTTCAATAATGACTTTTTCCATTAGCAAGATCAACAATAAAATGAGAAACATTCACATTCACCATAACTCATTATGAACACCATTAAAACAAACCATAGTACAGACTGAAACACATAACCCTAACATTCTACACTTTAAGAGAAAATGAACTGCTCAATCAACTAAATGCAGTGCTGATTAGAGACGTTTCTAATATAAAATGAAAGTAAGAATTGAGGATGAATCTGATGAAACTAATTATGGTAGTTTTAATCTTCTAGTGTATTTATAGCAGAAGCTGCACAGTGCAATTGAAGGGATCTGCTTTTCCCCTCCATTTATGGGAGCATATGCTTCCAGAATGGATGTTATTTTGGAAAAAGAGTGACACAGCACCTTGTTCTGTCTTCAGGGCTTAGGACAGATCATGGATGCCCCCTTAGCTGTTTGTTTTGTGTATGTAAAGGCAGAAAAGAAGGCTTTATTAAAATGAGAAGATCCCTGAGAATCTTCATAATAGCTGTTGTCATGGAAAACCTCAACTCTGTCCCAACTGTTCTCTGCTTCTCTACTACAAAATAACTCTAGCTCAGGCAGCTTCCACATTAAATAACCAATATTAAGGTAAGATAACAGAACTACATTCAAAGCAGAAAATAGAGATACTTATATACCATCAAATTGCCCTTTTTGAATAACTTTTGTCAAGAAGAACACAGGAATGGAAAGGTAGCAGTGTGATAACGTGGACTCGTCTTCTGGATCATTTCAAAAGTTGATCTAAGACTAAATTCATAGATGACACTCAACCCACAAGGTACAGATAAGATTAAAAAAAAAAAGTAACTACCTTTCCTATTTAACAAGTCTCAAATTCTAAAGAAGCCAGAAACACCCAACTGAAGAGACAAAAACAAAAAGTGGGGGGAGACAGTATTAAGTACCTCTGAAACACCTTCAAGCATACCAACATTTAAATCATGGGGGTTTTAGAAAGGGAAGAGTGAGCAAGAAATTAAAAACCTATTTAAAAAATAATGATAGAAAACATCCCTAAGACAGTGAAGGAAATAGAGATACAAATCAAGAACTGCCAAGTCCCAAAGAAGTCTGCAAAAAGACACATCATATCTAAAATGCCAAAAGTTAAAGATGAGGAAAGAATCTTAAGAAGCAGCAAGAGAAAAGCAGTTAGTTACCTACAAAGAACCTCCCATAAGAGTGTCAGTTCATTTCTCAACACAAACTTTGCAGGCCAAAAGGGACTGGCAAGAAATATACAAAGTGAAGAAAAGCAAGAACCAACAGCCAAGATTGCTCTACTCAGCAAAGCTATCATTCAGAATCAAAGGGCACATAAAGAGCTTCCCAGACAAGAAAAAGTTAAAGGAGTACCACAACCAAACCAGTATTAGAACAATAAAGGGTCTTCTTTAAGAAAAAGAAAAAGAAAATAAGTAAAAAGCAATATATAATCATCTATCAACAATTACTTTAAATGAAAATGGATAAAATGCTCCAATCAAAAGACATGGCATGGGTGAATGCCTAAGGAAACAAAGACACTTGCATATGCAGGCTACAAAAAATTCAGTTGAGATAGAAACACACACCCAGACTGAAAGTAAAAGGATGGAAAAAGATATTGCATGAAAATGGCAACAACAGAAACAACAACAAAGGTGGGCTAGCAATACTCATACCAGACAAAACAGACTTTTAAAAAAAGCTAGGACTTCTGGACAAAATGGAGGCATAGGTAGACAAACTGTGCATCCTCCCAAAACCAAAAGAAGGACAACAACAAATTTAATAACAAAAAAGAACAGGACTTCCAGAAAAATCGAACTAAACAAAAGTGTGACAACCAAGGAGTTAAAGAACATACATTATCCAGACCAGTAGGAGGGGCAGAGATAGGCCGCTGAGTGGAGAGGGCTTGGCAAAGCTGCAGCTGACAGATCCAGCGAGGCGGAAGATCGTGGAGCAGGATGCCAACGCACAAGGCAGCTGGCTGACTAGTCAGCCCCTCATTCGCGCACAGATAAACCAGGGGAAACTGGGGAGCTGGTCAGACCGCACCACCCAGGGCCCCAGCAAGGGGAAATAGAGCCTCAAACACTGATTGAAGGCACCTGTGGGGGTTGAGGCAGCAGCAGGAGAAACTTCCAGCCTCACAGGATAGTTCATTGGAGAGACCCACAGGGTCCCAGCACATACACAAACCCACCCACTAGGGAATCGGCACCAAAAGGGTCCAATTTGCTTGGGGGAAGTGGCGGAAGGGACTGAAATCCAGCAGAGAGGGGAGCAAGTGCCATTTTTCCCTCTTGGACCACTCCCCCACATACAGCATCACAACCCAGGGACTGAGTTGCCCCACCCTGGTGAACACCTAAGGCTCCGCCCCTTACTACATAAAAGGTGAGCAGAGAAAAAAAAAAACAGGCCCAAACTAAAGAACAGATCAAAGCTCCAGAAAAAAATACAACTAAGTGACAAAGAGATAGCCAACCGATCGGATGCACAGTTCAAAGCACTGGTGATCAGGATGCTCACAGAATTGGTTGAATTTGGTCGCAAATTAGATGAAAAAATGAAGGCTATACTAAGTGAAATAAAGGAAAATGTACAGGGAACCAATAGTGATGGGAAGGAAACTGGGACTCAGATCAATGGACTGGACCAGAAGGAAGAAAGAAACATCCGATCAGAAAAGAATGAAGAAACAAGAACTAAAAAAAATGAGGAGAGGCTTAGGAACCTCCAGGACATCTTTAAACGTCCCAACATCTGAATTATAGGGGTACCAGAAGGGGAAGAGGAAGAGCAACAATGAAAAACTTAATTGAACAAATAAGGAAGGAGAACTTCCTCAATCTGGCAAAGGAAATAGACTACCAGGAAGTCCAGGAAGCTCAGAGAGTCCCAAAGAAGTTGGACCCAAGGAGGAACATCATAATTACATTACCCACAATTAAAGATAAGGAGAGACTCCTAAAAGCAGCAAGACAAAAGGAGAGAGTTATCTACAAAGGGGTACCCATAAGACTGTCAGCTGATTTCTCAACAGAGACCTTACAGGCAAGAAGGGGCTGGAAAGAAGTATTCCAATTCATGAAAGGGTTAGGGTTAGTTTGAAGTCATGAAAGGCAAGGACCTACATCCAAGATTGCTCTATCCAGCGAAGCTGTCATTTAGGAAGAGAAGATAAAGTGCTTCTCAGATAAGGTCAAGTTCAAGGAGTTCATCATCACCAAGCCCTTATTACATGAAATGTTAAAGGGACTTATCTAAGAAAAAGAAGATAAAAAATAGGACAGTAAAAAGACAGCAAATTCATAGATACTAACAACCACACCTAAAACAAAAGCAAACTAAGCAAACAGCTACAATAGGAAGAGAAACATAGAAATGGAGATCACATGGAGGGTTAGCAACAGGGGAGTGGGAGGAGGAGAGGGGGGAAAGGTACAGAGAATAAGTGGCATAGATGGTAGGTAGAAAATAGACAGGGGGAGGGTAAAAACAGTATGGGAAATGTAGAAGCCAAAGAATTTATAAGTATGACACATGGACATGAACTAAAGGGGGGGAATGTGGGTTGGAGGGGGTGGGAGGGTGGAGGGGAGTGAAAGGGGCAAAAATGGGACAACTGTAATAGCATAATCAATAAAATATATTTAAAAATATAAAATAAAAATATAAATAAATTAAAAAAGAAATAAAGCTATAACAAGAGACAAAGACTGACCCAGCAATTCCACCTCTTGGTTATCTGAAGAAACCTAACACGTTAAAGACATATGCATCCATATGTTCACTGCAGAATTATTTATGACAGCCAAGATACGGAATAAACCTAAGTGCTGATCAACAAAGGAACTGATAAAGAAGTGGTGCACATATGTGGTATCCATGAATTAGTCAGCCATAAAAAAGAATGAAATCTTGCCATCTACAACAACAGGGATGGACCTAAGACAATATTGTGCTGAATGAGGTAAGTCAGACAGAGAAAAACAAATGCCATACGATTCCACTCATATGTGCATCTAAAATATAAAACAACAAAAAAAGACATGCAGAAGAGAAATAGATTCACAGATACAGATGACATTTTGATGACTGCCAGATGGAAGGAGGGTTTGGAGGACTGATGAAAAAGGTGAAGAAATTAAGAACTACAAATTGGTAGTTACAGAACAGTCATGGATGGGGATGTAAGGTACAGCATAAGGAATATAGTCAATAATAACTATGTATGGTGACAGATGGGTACTAGATTTATCTATGAGATCACTTGATAAGTTTTATAAATGTCTAACCACTGGGCTATATCCCTGAAACTAATATAGTATTGTACATAAACTGTAACTGAAAAATAAAAAATATATCTTTTTTAAAAAGCAGCAACCTACAAATAT
This sequence comes from Anoura caudifer, assembly GCA_004027475.1. Taxonomy (NCBI): domain Eukaryota; kingdom Metazoa; phylum Chordata; class Mammalia; order Chiroptera; family Phyllostomidae; genus Anoura; species Anoura caudifer. Next base: position 31,519 of record PVKU01002319.1, on the reverse strand, counting down.
TTCAAATAGACCTAAAAGTTTTATTATACACTTTTAGTAGAGAAAATATTTATGAGTAGGTCAATTATGAAAGTATATGCAAAACTACCATCTTAGCACTAGAAAAACAAATCCTTTTGTCCCCAAGCTGTATTTTGGTGGTGCTGGTGGTGGTATTTTGTTTTATGCTTACAGATCTTAACCCAGAGTCCTTAAACTTCTCACCTGCTTTTAAAACATGTTCTGTGTTGCTAATGAAATGCAAAAAGTTTAAATATTACCCCAACACTCAAGGAACAGTGACTAGTAAAAGAAAAATAGCCCTGGCTGGTGTGGCTCAGTGGACTGAGTACCGGCCTGCGAACCAGAGGGTCCCTGGTTTGATTCCCAGTCAGGGCACATGCTTGGGTTGCAGGACAGGTCCCCAGTAGGGGATGCTCAAGAGGCAACCACACACTGATGTTTCTCTCCTTTCCCCTCTCTAAAAAATAAATAAATAAAATCTTTAAATAATAATAATAAATTAATATTCCAATACATCAGATATGTGTTAAAACAAATACATGCAATGGAAGCACAGAGGTTACAATAATTCTGCCTGGGAGGATTGAGGGACTATTTCACAGAATTGGGTGATATCTGAACTGAGTCTAATTCCCTCAGCCTTCTTCCTTTCTCTATTACATACTGAAACCTTTTCCTTTTTGAATTTTTTAGGAATTTTATAACCTTAAATTTACTGTTATAATTCTTCATTTTTATAATAGATACTTTGCTTCTTGAGGTTGAAACAAAGAGAAAAAATGTCACCAAGTATGTTTAGGAGAATTTGCCACTTGTTTGATAATTCCTAATGGTCATAAACAACAAACAGTTTTTTTAAAAAGTTACCTAGCTCCTCTGCCTTTGGCTGGTAACTTTTAGTACCCACCTATCTTCTGTAGCCCCCTACCCCTGCAATCAAGGACTGAACAAGGAGCTACAAGATAATCACACTCAGGAATTTTGCCAAAAAATGAAAATGTGGAGTTCAGAAGCAGGTTCCATCTTGTTTCGCACTTCTACTCTCAAAGTTACTACTGAATCCTGAAACTGTTAGGATTGTATTTCTGCTGTCACATATATTCTCAGATGTTAGTACGGTATGTAGCATGGTAAAATATTTAGCAGAGGTGTCCAACCTTTTGTCATCTCTATGCCACACTGGAAGAGCTATCTTGGGCCACACATTAAATATACTGCGACACGTAATCACAGAAAAATCTCATAATGTTTTAAGTAAATTTACGACTTTGTGTTGGGCCACATTCACAGCCATCCTGGGCGGCATGTGATCCACAGGCTGCAGGCTGGACACCCCTATGAGTATGTAGTATATGCACTACCAGTACTTTCCTGTTAAAATGCATTCATGTTCCTCCTAAAGTCTGATTTCCTAATATAGCAGCAGAACTTTATATTGCTAGCTTGTATACTTGACTTTGAGATGTTTTCCAAAATTGGAGGTAACACAGATCAGGTCTTGGCTATTAAAAAATAAATGGTAGAAAAAGACCAAACTTAATAGTTCAGAATCTATTTTGTTTAAAGAGATCTGGTTACTATTATTTCAGTGATTATTATTCTACTGTAATAACACTTATTTCTGACATTTGTTGACATTATCGTCTTTTGTTAATCTGTATTCTCTCAATTTAGATACCAGTAATACATACCTCTCTTAACTCATAAAACTAGATGCATGCTGGTATAAAAAAGGGAATGGTTATTAAATAGATTCTGGATGATATGCTCATATTTTTCCACCTTTTAGTTAGGAGGTAAGGGGGATATTAGTCATAAAACAGAAGTTTCTTTTGTTCTTGGAGAGAATTCTTTACTGCTACATTTTGAAGTAGTTGGTTCAAAACAAATACATGTGTACCTACATGTAATCTTCAAATAAACCAATGACACTGAAGGGTCATGCTGAGCTTTGCCAGCAATACCATGAACCCCCATATACTTCACTTCCCTTTCTCCTTTAATAGTTAAATCCTTGCTACTCATCCTTAAACCTAATCTCTAATGTCATCTGTTGTTGCAGCTGTGTCCTAAAGAAGCTCTACCAATCTGCTCCAATCTTATTCCTGCATGACTCTCAATCCTGCCCAAAGACCAAGGTAGTTCACTGTTAAGAGATTTTTAAAATAAAATTCAGGCCCTACATCTTTGGTAAGATTTAACTTTATAGTTACAAACAATAGGACTCCCACTTACTAAAACTACAAAAAGTCCCAAATTTCTCAACTAGAAAACTTTCTAAAAGAGCAATTTTAACTTCCAAAAGCTTCCTCTTTCTTAGTGAAATGCTAAGATAAAGGAGGACCACAAAACCTTAACATTTTAAAAATAAAGAATAAATCCTAAAAGCCCATGTGTTTTAGGATTCCTAAAAATCATGGAATTTTTATTTTAAAATTATATAAGGTTAGCCCTGGCTGGTGTGACATAGTGGATTGAGCTCCAGTCTGTGAATCAAACAGTCACCAGTTCAATTCCCAGTCAGGGCCCATGCCTGGGTTGCAGGCCAACCCCCCAGTTGGGGGCACGAGAGGCAACTGATAAATGTTTCTCTCACACATAGATGTTTCTCTCCCTCTTTCTCCCTACCTTCCTCTCTAAAAAATAAAATCTTAAAAAAAATTTAATAAAAAATAAAATTTTATGTAAAAAGTAACACTACATAATTTAAAAATAAAACAACCTACTTTGTAAATCAGAACAGAGAGAAAACTTCAACACAAGATCTGTTAAGCAGAAAAAGTAGACAAAAAAAATGAAGTGGAGACTCCTCTAAATTTTTAACTACAACACAAAAAGTTGATTTTAGCCCTGCTGGTTTGGATTAGTGGATTGAGCACCAGCCTGTGGACCAAACGGTCACTGGTTCAATTCCCAGTCATGGCACACACCTGGGTTGCAGGCCTTGGGGAGCATGTAAGAGACAACCCGTTGATATATCACACACCAATGTTCCTCTCCCTCCCTCTCTCTCTCTGAAATAAAGAATTTTTTTTTTAAAGTTGATTTTATAAATACCGTAAGTACCACACCTGTCCCCCATTCTTTTTATTTTCTTATTACTCAACTACACTAAAGGGATGTTAAATTCTTGTTTCACAGACAACTGACAAAAGTCTGGGAGATATGCTAAGTGTGCTTTTGCCCTTTATTATCTAGTTTGACCCCAAAACACTTCCTTTACTAGCAAATTCTAACAAAGAGGTCAACACCTAATTTGAAATATTAGCTCCTCTGTAAAGTTTTCCTTGTATAGATTCCTGCTCACCACTTTCTCCCAAAGATTCTATGATTCCATAAATACTCTTTGCATATTTCTATTATGAATGTTACCACATTACATCATAATTACTTGTATACTACACAGGATAGACATTCAAATATTTTATGAAGGAAAAATTAAACTAAAAAATAATGTGAGTCTAGAATAGGGATTATGTAAATTAAGTGATACAAAACTTGATCCCCCTTGTGAAAAGTAAAAAGTAAAATATTAGTCTTTCATAAGTTACGTAAATTATAAGAGATGCAATAAAAATACATATTTACGGTAATAAAAATGTTCTGAAATTACATGTTGACTGCAACACAACTTTGTATATAGCAAATAAACTAAACAACACTGAACTGTACACTTTAAAAGAGTGGATTTTGTGGTCTTTGAACTATATACCAATAAAAAATATATACATTTTATCTAAAACTGTGTTAATCTACAATAGGGCACAATTTAAAGGAAATACTATATGTACAAAACCTAATATGCTATTGCTATTTACCAGAAATGTCAAGGAAAGAAAAGCCAACACCTAGGTCGGGGTGTCAAACTCATTTCCTCTGGGAGCCACAGCAGCCTCACAGTTGCCCCCAAAGTGCTGAATATAATTTTAGGTCTGTATAAATGTAACTACTCCTTAACAGCTCAGCAAGAGCTTGGTGCTGCCGCCAGGTAGAAATAAGGTACGGGACAGATAAAACAAGGTGGAGAGCTGGATTCGGCCTACTGTTTGCCACCTGTGATCTAGGCAATGTCACAGGCCTAGACCCATTTTTTCCTCAACGTTTCATCACAAAACAACTAGAATTTGTATGCAACAATTTAAAAATTGCTAGGCAAATTAGCTATACTAAGTAAGAGCTGAGATACTACTATTATTATCCATAATTGTCTTATTAAAGAAACCACATTAATCTATCAGTTCTGTAATTTAATAAAATCTCACTCCAACAGGCCTTAATTAGAATGCTTGGATTCCTGTGGATTTTAATAATTCTCCATAAAAATCACCCAAAATTTAAAATTACATTTCTAATGAACTTTTTTTATGTTGCAAATATTGATATATTTTTTAACTTTTTAATCAAATTTATGGGGGGGCCACACTGGTTAATAAAATTAGTTTCAAATACAATTTTAGAAAACATCACCTGTATATTGCATTGTGTGTTCTCTAACCAAAGTCAAATCTTCTGTCATCATATATTTCACTCCTTTTACACTTTACTAGCTCCCCTACACCCCTTTTCCTTCTGGTAACCACCACAATGTTTTCAGTATCTCAGTTTTTGTTTCTGTTTTTTTTTGTTGATTCCTGTTTTATATCCCATACATGGGTGCAAGTATATGTATGGTTCTTAACTTTTTCCATTTGGCTTATTTCATGTAGCATAGTCTCAAGATCCACTCATGTCATCACAAATGGCAGTGTTTTATCTTTTCTTATGGCTGAGTAGTACTCCATTGTATATATATGCACCACATCATCTTTATCCAATCATCTATTAAAGGACACTAGTTGTTTCCATTTCTTGGCCACCATGAATAATGTTGCAATGGACATCAGGTAACATACATTTTTACAAATAAATGTTTTCACATTTTTGGGGTAGATACCTAGAAGAAGGTTTGCTAAGTCATATGCTAATTCTATTCTTGATTTTTTGAGGACCCGCCATACTGATTTCCAGTCATAGTGTAACATACTGTTACAGTCAAAGCGACTGTACCAGTTTACATTCCTACCAGCAGTGAATAAGGATTCCTTTTCCTCCAAAACCTCTCCAATATGTATTACTACTTGTGTTTCATAATAGCCATTCTAACAGGTTTGAGGTGGTTATTAGCTAGCGAAGTCATTTTATACATCTGTTGGCCATTTTCATGTCTTTTTGGGAAAGGTATCTGTTCAGGCCCTTTGCTGATTTTTTAATTGGATTGTTAGGGTTTCTTTGTTGTTGAGTTGTTTATATACTTTGGATATTCACCCCTTATCAAAGGTGTTGTTGGCAAATATCTTCTCTCATCCAGTTGGCTGCCTTTATGTTCTGTTGGTTTCTTTTGCTGTGCAGAGGCTTTTTCATGTGATATAGTCCCATTCATTTATTGTTGCCTTTACTTCCCTTCCCTTTGAAGTCAAATTATAAAATGCTAAGACCATGATCCATAAGTTTAATACTTCTTTTTGTTGTTGTTCTTCCATGTAATTTACTGTTTCATGTCTTATATTTAGGTCTTTCATCCATTTTGAGTTAACTTTTATGTATAATGTCAGGTGGCAGTCTAGTTTTATTCTTTTGCATGTGGCTTTCCAATTTTACCAACATCATTTAATGAAGAGGCATTACTTTCTTTATTCTATGCTTTTTGGCTTTGTCAAAAATTAGTTGCCCATAGACAAGTAGGTTTATTTCTGGGCTCTCAATTCTATCCCATCAGACTGTGTTTTTCTGTCAATAACATATTGTCTCAATAACTATAGCTTTGTACTATAATTTGAAATCTGGGAGAGTGATACCTCTCATTTAGGTTTGTTTGTTTTGTTTTGTTTTTGTTGCAGGATTGTATTGGCTATTTAAGTTCTTTTGTAGTTCCATATGAATTTGATTTTTTTTTAATTCTATTTCGGTGAGAATTACCACTGGAATTTTAATGGGGATTGTATTAAATCTGTATATTGCTTTAGGAAATATGACCATTTTAAACTATTTTGAGTCCTTCAATCAATAAACATGGAATATCTTTCCATTTATTTCTGTATTCTTCAATTTCTTGAAGAATGTATTGTAATTTTCTGTGCATATACCCTTCATCCCCGTCATTAAATTTATTTCTAGGTACCATATTTTACCATGTATAATGCACACTTTTTTGCTCAAATTTTTGAGGGAAAAATAAAGATGGATATAATACATGGGTATAATGATTACATACCATGAATATAATAATACCATATATAATGCGCAGAAAAACATGGGCACACATTATAATGGGGGCACATATACACACGGAAAAACTGTGGTATTTTATTTTTTGTTGCCTTTGCAAAGGGAATTGTTTACACTTCTTTTTCTGAAATTTCATTGCTAGTATATAGGAACTGAACAGATTTTTGTACACTGATTTTGTATCCTGTAACTTTATTGCATTTGTTTATTGTTTCTAATAGTTTTTTGGTGGAACCTTTAGGGTTTTCTATCCACAGAATCATGTCATCTTCAAAAAGTAACATTTTAATTCTTCATTCCCAATTTGGATGCCTTTTATTTCTTTCTCTTACCTGATTGCTATCTAGGAATTTCAGTACTATACTAAATAACAGGGTAAGAATGGGCATCCTCATCTTGTTCCTGGTACTAGAGGAAAAGCTCTTTTTTCACCATTAGCTGAGAATTTGTCATGGCCTTTATTATGTTCAGGCACTTTCCTGCTATATCCATTTTACTGAATGTTTTAATCATAAAAGGATGGTGTATCTTGTCAAATGATTTTTCTCCATCTATTGATATGATCATATAATTTTCATTCCTTACATTATTAATGTGGTACAACACATTGATTTGCATAGGCTGAACCATCCTTGTGTCCCTGAAATGAACCCCATTTGACCACAATAATAAATTATGTACTATTTTATTATAGTATATAATAATTACAGTACATTTTAATGTACTGTTGTATTCAATTTGCTAGTAGGATTTTTACATCTATTCACCAGGGACACTGGTCTATAGTTTTCTTTTTTGTGTTATCCTTGCCAGGATTTGGTATCAGGGAAATGCTGGCCTCATAAAATGTGTCAGAAAGTATTGCCTCTTCTTCAGTTTTGAAGAGACTGAAAAAGATAGGTATTAAATCTTTGACTATTGGGTAGAATTCAACAGTGAAGCCATCTGGTCCTGGACTTTTATTTTTGGGGTTTTTGATAATTGTTTCAATTTCCTTACTATTACTGTTACCCAGTCTATTTATATTTCCAGTTAATAAACTGCTTTCTTAAATAATCTATTAAGTCAGCATAGGAATTTCATTTCAAAACAAAAACTTATCCTTTAGAAAAAAAAATTACAATTAAAGCTGTAAATTTCACTTATAATTTGTGTTTATTAAATTAACTAGGCTAAATAAACTATTTATTGACAAACTGTTAGGCAAAACAGCACCAAAATTTCAATGCAATTTGACCTAATTTATAGTCAGTATATAGTGTTAATGAAGTATCACAATCCCTCTCTGCTCATACAAGATTCAGTTTTTAATTATCTACCACAGGAAAGAGATATTTTGGTTATTTTCACCTGTCATAAAAGTACATGTTTTTGGCTTAGTATCCTAATGTCACGTATAAGTGATTATGTTGCAAAATTTCAAACTGAAATTTTGTTTAAATGCTAGAAATATACCATTGCCTCTTCTCCATGTAAGTTAATGTGTGATAAATATAGTAAATATTATGACTTCCACCTCTACTTTTACTCTCTAAACAACTGCTACATAATAATGAATATACCATTCTGACAACTTACAAAATCACACAGATACAACATAAAGTTGCAATATAGCCGAACACACATTTTTATAAGAAATTTAAAAGAAAAATCTTCTTTCCAGTGTAGAAAAACAAAAATGAGACAGGAAAATCTGCTATAAAAATAATAATTAGTCCTGCCCAGTGTGGCTCATTGGGTTGAGTGTCAGCCTGCGAACATAAGGGTCACTGGTTCGATAGCAAGTCAGGATACATGCCTATGTTGCAGGCCAGGTTCCAAATTGGGGGCATGCAAGACACACAGATTACTGTGTATCTAGAATGTCCAGGAAGCCCAGAGAGTCCCAAAGAAGTTGGACTCAAAGAGGAACATACCAAGGCACATGATCATTAAGTTACTCAAGATTAAAGACAAAGAGAAAACCTTAAAAGCAGCAAGAAAAAAGAAGACAGTTAACTACAAAGGAGTGCCCATTATGCTATCAGCTGATTTCTCAAAAGAAACCTTGCAGGCAAAAAAGAAGTGTTTGAAGTCATGGAGGGCAAGGACCTATACCCAGAATTACTCTATCCAGCAAAGCTATCATTTAGAATGGAAAAGCAGATAAAGTGCTTCTCAGATAAGGTCAAGTTAAAGGAGTTCATCATTACCAAGCCCTTATCATATGAAATGTTAAAGGGACTTATCTAAGAAAAAGATTTTAATAAGGACAGTAAAAAAACAGCAAACTCACAGGTATTAACAACCACCCCTAAACAAAAACTAAGCAAACAGCTAGAACAGGAGCAGAAACACAGAAATGGCAATCACATGGAGGATTAGCAACAGGGGAGTGGGAGGAAGAGAGAGGGGGAAAAGGTACAGAGAATAAGTAGCATAGACCATGGATAGAAAACAGACAAGGGGAGGGCAAGAATAGAGTGGGAAAAGTAGAAACTAAAGAACTTATGACACATGGACATGAACTAAAGGGGGGAATGTGGGTGGGAGGGGGTGTGCAGGGTGGAGGGGAATGATGGGGAGACAACTGTAATAGCATAAACAATAAAATATAATTTAGAAAAGAAAAAAGAAAAAGAAAACACTTGTGGGGGTTGAGGTGCCAGGAGAGACTCCCAGCCTCACAGGAGAGTACGTTGGAGAGACCTACAGGGTCCTAGAGCATACACAGGCCCACCCACCTGGGAGGCAGCACCAGAAGGGCCCAATTTGCTTCGGGGAAACAGCTGAAGGAACTGAAATACGAGAGAGAGCAGAGCAAGCGCCATTGTTCCCTCTCGGACCCCACCCCCACACCCAGTATCACAACCCAGCCACTGGGGTGCCCCGCCCTGGTGAACACCTAAGGCTCCACTCCTCATATGTAACAGCTGGGACCAGACCCCATCCCTTCAAAAAAATATGGCTCAAGCAGAAGAACACATCAAAGCCCCAGAACCAATACTTCTAAAAGACCAAGAGATAGCCAACCTATCAGATGCACACTTCAAAGCACTGGTGATCAGGATGCCTACCAGAATTGGTTGATTTTGGTCGCAAATTAGAGGAACAAATGAAGGCTACAATAAGTGAAATGAAGGAAAATGCTCAGGGAACCAATAGTGATGGGAAGAAAACTGGGACTCAAATCACAGGTGTGGACCAGAAGGAAGAAAGAAACAACCAAACAGAAACGAATGAAGAAACCAGGATTTGAAAACATGAGGAGAGGCTTAGGAACCTCCAGGACATCTTTAAACATCCCAACATCCGAATTACAGGGGTACCAGAAGGGGAAGAGGAAGAGCAACAAGTGGAAAACTTACTTGAACAAATAATAAAGGAGAACTTCCCCAATCTGGCAAAGGCAATAGACTTTCAGGAAGTCCAGGAAGCTCAGGGAGTCCCAAAGAAGGTGGACCCAAGGAGGAAAACACCAAGGCACATCATAATTACATTACCCAAGATTAAAATGAAGGAGAGAATTCTAGAAGCAGCAAGGGATAAGGGGACAGTCACCTACAAAGGAGTTCCCATCAGACTGTCAGCTGATTTCTCAAAGGAGACCTTGCAGGCAAGAAGGGGCTGGAAAGAAGTGTTTGAAGGCATGAAAGGCAAGGACCTACATCCAAGATTGCTCTATCCAGCAAAGCTGTCATTCAGAATAGAAGGGAAGATAAAGTGCTCCTCAGATAAGGTCAAGTTAAAGGAGTTTATCACCATCAAGTACTTATTATATGAAATGTTAAAGGGACTTATCTAAGAAAAAGAAGATAAAAAAATGAACAGTAAAAAGACAGCAAACTCACAGATATTAACAACCATACCTAAAACAAAAGCAAATTACACAAATAATTAGAACAGGAACAGACCACAGAAACGGTGATCACATGGAGGGGAGCAACAGGGGAGTGGGAGGAGGAGAGAAGGGGAAAAGGTACAGAGAATAAGTAGTATAGACAGTGGGTAGAAAACAGACAGGGGGAGGGCAAGAATAGTGTGAAAAATGTAGAAGCTAAAGAACTTATGACACATGGACATGAACTAAACGGGGGAATGTGGGTGGGGGGGTGCAGGGTGGAGGGGAATGAAGGAGGGGAATGGGACAATTGTAATAGCATAATCAATAAAATAAAATTAAATTAAAAATTATTAACTTAGCAAAAGCTTGGTGATTGACAGACTTGACTTGGTGAACACAATACACTGCACAGATAGTGCGTTGTAGAACTGTGCACATGAATCCTTGTTAATTGTTAACCAGGGTCACCCCAATAAATTCAATAAAGAGAGAAAAAAAGGTTTCAGCGCATATTAGTGAACTGGATTCTCACAACCATCCTAAAAGGTAGGCAGTTTTATAATCATTTTGAGATCTTTGAGCCTCAATTTCTTCTCGTTTTATCTATGGCCACAGTGTTGGTAAATAGGAAGGCAGAATTCAAATCAAGTTTTTCTAACCACAAATCTAGTATTGTTTCTGCTATTTCACTAGAAGCAGGAACCTGGGCATACCCCATTTAAAATATCTGCCATAATTTTTCAAATATAAATATATATATGGTAATACTACCACTCACATCTCTGACAAGCCTCAAAGCCTATTTCAGGCTTACAAAATAGGCTATTTTGAAATAATATATAAAGATTAAAGTCAAACCTCATGGAATATGTACATTGGTTAGATAAAAATTAATCAAGAAATCCAAATATGGTCACCATATGTTGTTGAGAATTCTACTTACTCGTTTTGAAGGACAGAGTTCATGCTTTTCATCTGTCATCTTTGCACTTTTAAGTGCTTTTCTTGGGTGCTTGATAGTTGTTTTTATGGCAGGTCGACATACATAGTTCTCCAAGTTCTTTGGAGGTTTTTTAGTTCTCTTAGCCTGAAGGCCAATTTTCAATTTTAAATTTCCCTCTGAAAAATTTGTTTCTTTCACCGAAAACTGCTGCTGTGCATCAGTCAAACCATCATCTTTCCCTGCTTCAATGCTTCTTTCCCGATTCCACTTGCGAAGGCCCTCTTCCTCCTTTGTGTTGTTTTCTAGCTCTTCTTCTCTCTTGCTGACCAGTGTGCCAATACTGATGGCAGAGGGGCTCTTTCTTGAAAATCCTTCGGAATCAGAACCCAATCCTAACATAGCAGTATTTCTAGGGTCCATCACAAGTGTAAGTTATTGCCAAGGAATTCTATGAATATTTTACAAAACTGTGTTCCACAGAAAACAGGAATCTCCAAAACTTGCAACGAGCATCTCTTTCTCTGCGGGATAGACCATAACAAAAATTTATCAGATTAGAAGTAACTAATCGTTAACATGAGAAATGGGTACAGGGAGAGGGGGACAAAAAGGTCAGGAAGAACCCAAAATTACACTTAAAGCAAATCAAAATGCAGTTCAAATAGAACTTAAATTCATTTACTTATGATAGATTTAAAATTTCTGAGTAAGTTTATCATTCTACAGATGTTATAAACAATCTATAGTGGTATGGTAAAAATCAATGTTTAAGAACCACTCTTATAACTCACCCAAAAATCCTTTAAAAACACAAGCCTAAGATAAAAATAATTTCATATATTTAGCACTCCTCAGTAGTAAATATTATACTGAAACAAAAGATTTCACTATTTTTTTAAAGATTTTGTTTATTTTTAAAGAGAGGGGAAGGGAAGAAGACAGAGAGAAACATCAATGTGTGAGAGATACTGGTACATAGACTGGTTGCCTCTTGAACACCCCCAAATGAAGACCCAGTCCACAACACAGGCATGTGCCCTGACTGGGAATCAATCCAGCAACCCTTCAGTTCACAGGCCAGTGCTCAGTCCACTGAGCCACACCAGCCAGGGAACATTTCACTATTCTTGAGTATTGATAGGCTAACTCTTTTTCAATCATGTATCCAAAACAAGATCCAGGATTAGTATCTGGAAAAAGAACACCCTATTCCATAGAAAGTTCCATTTATGAAGTAGAGTATTTTATAGTTTAAACTATGTGCCTTAAGACTTTTCTTTCCAACAAGATTATAAGATTCTCAAGGACAAAGACCATAAAATTGTTTTGTAACTCTTACAAGGAATGTAAGTAAGATGTATAGCCCAGATGCCTGGCACATCACATGGCTCAATAAAAGGTATCAATAATTTATTGTAGCAGCAGCAGTAGCTATTAACAGTAGTAGCAGTAGCTTTTTAAGTAGTAACTCAACAAATATTGGCAGCTGACTAAAACTTATAGTTTATTCCCACTTTATTCATTCATAAAGCAGCAGCTTTTTAAGTAGTTACTCAACAAATAATGGCCAGCTGACAAAAACTTATGGTTTATTCCCACTTTATTCATTCATACAAGCAGCTGAAAGAGCAATCCTCCAATCAGGTCACTCTGACAATTCTCACTTTCTACCACTTTATATATTAATATTGCACAATGGCACTCAAAGCTTTTTTCCTAATCTGGCTCTTATTATTCGAACTCATTTATCCTTCCTCACCAACACACAAGCCCTATGATTTAGTATATTCAGTTTTCTTTACTGTCCCTAAAATCATGTTCATTTCTGCTTCTGTGCCATGTGTATTATTTATTTAAAGTTACAGAACTTTAAATGTACAAAGTTCTATCTTCTCCATGATGGGTTCATAATCCTGAAATTCAAAAATCTGAAAACCAAAAGTATTTTCATAATTCACTAGTGACAAAACCTGATATGATATGATATGGATCCACTTTGGTCTTAATTACCACAATTTCTGCCAATAGTCATACATTTCAATGGCGAATTATTAATGCGTTTAAGGAGTGACACTCTAACACCATAGTGGAAGTAACCTAATATACATTATCTTTCTAAAAGCATCGAAAAACCTTTTGGATAATAAATTGAGGACCTATGTTCTGAAACTTATATTTTAAGATTGCACTGACTTGATTTTTCTCTGAAAACTTGTTATCCTGTAGGACATCCTGTTATCCTGTAGGATAACAAGTTGGGTAATTTTTATTTTTTAAGATTGTATTTATTTATTTTTATAGAGGGGGAAGGGAGTGAGAAAGAGTGGGAGACTCTCATGTGCCCCCTGCTGGGGACCTGATCCTGAAACCTAGGCATGTGCCCTGACAGGGAATCCAACCAGCAACCTTTGGTTCATAGGCCAGGGCTCAATCCACTGAGCCACATCAGCCAGGGCTAATTTTTAAATTCTTGCCCCATATTTATCAGCTGCATCCCCAAACAGACTATAATTAAAATGCAAGCTTGATGCAAGTAGGAACCTCTTCTGGTTTGTTTACTACATCCCCAGCACCTGGAACAGTGAATATTGCATATTTTACTACCCAGTTAATAGAAGAAGGGAGGGAGGAAGGAAGGAAATTTTAAGGTTCCTATAGTTTCTAACATAACATTTGGCATGTAGAAAATGTTTCTCCTTTTTTTATAACATAAATTCATCTTGTTATAAATGAGAACCGTATATAAATTTTTTCTTATTGCATGTTAACTATATTTTAATATTAAGTGATTTTCTGTAAACTTACCAAAATATTTTAATTGCACTAGTAAAGTAGCTTCCAAATAATATCTTACACTTCTTCTATACTTCTATCTCTGTGCCATCAAAACTGGTCTAAAAAAAAAAAAATCATGTTCACTAATCTCTTTACATTCCTGACCGCAAACCTCAAGTGGCTCTTAGCACTGTAACACATTTCCTTTATTCACACCACCACCACTCTTCTGAACAGCTATATCCTATCATCTCCACTTACTGATTTTGCTTCCGATCTGATGGCAACAGAAACAATCAGGAAAAAACTACCACAACCTCTTACCATGTATTTACACACTTGCCTGTGTCTGCTTTCTTTCCTATAATAATACATAAATTGCCTCTACAATCAATCCCACCACTTGAGGAATAAATCCTATCCTGTTGCCTTCTAAAGTGCATTTTTCAGACAACTATCCTGTTTCTCCCATACATCATCCGTTTCTCACCATTCCTCCAGATAATGCAATCAGCACAAAAACACTGTAACGGGGTACTGAACTGGAGGTCCCCCAAAATGGAGAAAACCACCATAGCTATGGTTTGAGGGATAAGGGATGCAGAGCAGGGCCAGTGAGAGCTACTCTGCATATCTGAAGAACTTGGCCAGTATTTTATCAATGTCAAAAGCTGTGCCTGCTCCTAGCCTGGGATATGGGCATGACTCTAACCTGATACAATACAGCCAGAGGGGCTAGCTGCACCTGCGAGAGCAGCTTAGAGGCAGCTCCGATGTCACAGGGCCATGCTTGCCGGGACTAGCAATGGCAGCCAAGACAGGCAGAAGACACTGGACTACTGGCAGGTGTAACCCCATGTGGGATGAGTCAGAAATGGGGTTACAAAGGAAGATCTGCGCTGGGATTTAAACAGAGCCACCACAGCCATGCTGGACCTTAACCATGCAGTTTGGGAGCTGAGAGGGGGCTCTCTTGACAACACAGCTTAGAAAGAAACAGAAAAGCAGGATGCAGCAACTGTGTGGGGTTCTTGACCATGTAGCTGAGGAAGGAGAAGCCTCTTGACCATGTAGCAGCAGTACGGGATCCTGGCCATGTAGTTTGAAAGGATGCAGGATTCCACAGCTCACCATGAGGAGGTGCCACGTCGTTTTGGATTAAGAAGGAGAGCCTAGCTAGCCAAGCACTGGAGATTGGAAGAAGCCAGGATACAGACGGGAATCCATCTGGCTAAGCTACAGACTTCTATTTCTTTTCCAGTGAGACAAGGGGAGGGCAAAGGAGGGGCAGGACTATGTGTTTGTGGCTGTTTCTTTGTTTCTAAAGAGAGTGGGAATTCCGCCATTATTCTGAACCTGTATAACTTTTGAATAAATAGTTCCTTTCCTTTTTACCAAACTCTGGCATTGAGAGCCACAGTTTTTGCAGTGGCAGGCAAAAAGAACCATAGAGTAACAAAACCCATTGTGTGTGGGGGGAGGTTTCTGTTATAACACTACAGTGTTTCTCATCTTAGAAAATTCCTCTTGGCCTCATTTTCTCCACCAGCTTCCCATTTCTGTTCATCTTTACAATAAAACTTTTTGGAAGCTTGTCTATACCCCCCATCTCCAAATCCTTGTCTTTCCTTTTTCTCTTGAATACATCAATTACACTTTCACCAAGACTGCTGCACAAAAACTGCTGGTCAAGTTCACCAATGTACTCTACACTGCTCTATTCTTGGTCCTCTCATCTTACTTATCAACAGAATCTGACACAGCTGAACAGCCCCTTCACTTCTTCACTTGACTTCCAAGATACTTCTCTGGATTCTTCTCTCTTACTGGTTAGTCAACCTCAGGCTCCTTTACCAATCGGTTCTTCCTTTTCTCCCTGAACTCTAAACATTGGAGTGTCCAGGACATGCCCTTCCCTTTTCTATCTACTTTCACTTCCAATGTGACCACATCTAGTCTTTTGGCTTTAAATGGCATCTAACATTGATGACTAACACATTTCTACCTCGAGATTGACCAGCTGTGACCTCTTCCTGGGACTCCAGATTCATATATCTAAACACTAACTGGATGTCCAATAATTAGGACTTCAAAACTTAATTGTCCAAAATCAATTCATCTTCACCTGCCCCCACCAATCTGTTCTTCCCACAGGCTTCATAATTTCAATAAATGCAACTACAACTATAATTATCTAGGTAAAAAAATTCTAACAGCCCTTGATTTTTTTCTTTGTCTAATGCCCCACATGCCCATTCAGTCAGTAAAGTGTTCTTTACCTTCAAAATATATGCAGAATATATTATCTCAATGAGATTATGACATTAATAAAATTAGTGAGAACCTGTTTCTCACTAATGTTTCAAATTTTTTATTTACCAATTTGACAGCTATTAATCAGATCCAAGACACAACATCAGACCTACTGTACTAGCCTCCTAACTGGTTCCTTGCTTCAGCCCTTATAATTCTTTACAGTCTTCTCAAAACTCAGCAGCCAGGTGATTCTTTTAAAGCCTGTCTCAGATTATGTCACTCCTCTGCTCAAAATGACTTCCCGTTTCATTCAAAAGTATTTAGAAGCCAAAGTCTCGCCTTGCAATACCCTCTCCCTCTCATCTATCTCCTACCAGTCTCCCCACTTAGTTCTAAGACAGGGGGATACAGGTCTCCTCCCATTTCTCAAACACAAGAAATATACTCCTACCATGCAGGGCCTTTGCACTTACTATTCTGCCTAACTAGAACACCTTTCCCCAGATAATTAATTGTAGTTTGCTTTTTATAAATGCTTATTCAAGGATATGTTTATTGATTTTAGAGAGAGAGGAAGGGGGAGAAACATGGGTGTGAAAGAGAAACATCAATTGGTTGCTTCCCCTGTGTGTTCTGACCGGGGATGGACCCCACAACCTGGGTAAGTGACCTGAACAGGAATTGAACCCGTGACCTTTCAGTGTACAGGATAGGTGAGGCTTCAATCAACTGAGCCACCTCACCAGGGCACATGGTTTGCTGTTTTATTTCTTTCATATTTTTGCCTAAATGCAATCTTATAGAAAAGACATTTCCCTGACAATTTTTATAACATAGAAAACCACCCATCCCACCCACCATCCTCTTCTCGCACTCTATCCTGTTTCATTTTTTCCATTGCTCTTCTCATCATCTGGTGTACAATATATTTATTTGTTGTCTATATCCTTCCATTGGAATATGAAGTCCATCAGGAAATGGATTTATGTCAGTTTAACTCAATGTATTTAGAAGAGTTCCTGGCACAAAGGAAATGATAAATAAATATGTGAAATAATTCCATGTGTTATATAGGTAATATTTTACACTGGCTTCAATTGTCCTTCTCCAGTTTCCACCCCCCACCTTGTTTCTTCATTTCTAATGTCCATCCTGGGTTTCATTTAACTAATGAAGTGATTGCCCTGCCAAATATCTTTTCAATTAGTTATTAAAAACAAATAATAACTTACACAAAACTGCTTTTATATTCACTACTCATTAAGTGCACAATTTTAAAATTCCCTTCAATTTTTGTTTTTTATAATGAATGGATTCCAAGAGTCTTTATATTTATAAATGTAAAGTTTTGGGTTGGCAAAAAAGTCTGTTTAGTTTCTTTCATAAAATAAAATGTACATTTTTCATTTTCACCAAACACTTTATTGATTTGGATATTTTGAGTATGTCAACTATCTCCCACTATTGGCTGCTAGTGGGTAGAGGCCAGGAGTCTGCTAAACTAAACATCTTCCAATACATAAGACAGCACCACAGCAAAGAATTATTTGGCCCAAACATCAATTGTACCAAGGAACTTTGCAAACCACTTCTGACATGTTTGATCAGTCACAGCACCTTTTCCATACACTGCACAAATCTTTCTTTTTTTTCTTTGCATTTCAGCTGCATTTTAACCTTTCTTAAAACAATAAAGCAATGAATGCCGAAATGTTGCATATTTTCTTCCATGGCTACACAAAAATTCACCAATTTTGATAAGTTCTTTTTAAATGCATGCTGATATGACAGCTGCCACAATAAAATCAAACAAAAATGTTTTGAATGAAGTTAAAGACAACTAAGCACTACTAGAGCCATTTTACAGAAAAAAATGTGAAGGACCTTTTGGCCAACACAACAGAATTTCATTATTTCTTGCAAAGAATTCAAGAGTATTTTTTACCAGTACTTATCTACTCTCAAAACATTCTATAAAGGGGATGGGAATGCATGATTCCATTCATTTTTTAAAAAAAGGAAAAAACTGAATCCAAGTGACACACATTATTTAAAAAATAGCAGAACATCAATAAGCTGAAAAGGAATTACTTGAAAAAATTGATCACTACCCTAAAAATGTGTTTAAGAATAGAAAAATATGTTTCCCTAACTTGAACAAGTAGGAAAAAGAACAGTATGCTTAACAGCATATTTTGTGAATCCATTTAGACAGCAAGACAAGGAAATCATGATTGGCAAATCCCACATACCAAGTTTAAGTGTTTCTAGTAAAGATAAATCCAAATTCTGAAGATACTTCACAACAAAGAATGCTTCTTATCTGCTAAATGTAAACTGCTTGAAAAGCAGTCCCTACAGCAGCTGCCAGAATGCTGTTTTTGAACTTTCAAAGCAATGTTCTTTCTGAATGATATTTTTCAGCTTTTGGAAAAGTGTCTATATAATCTAGGTTTTCCATCCAGGGGCAAGGATGCCATATTGTTACAAAACTTATTCTGGTTCTGACCGTGATATATTCAATTTAAAACACAGTTCCAAGGGAGAAATACAGACCTAACTGCAAGAGTCTCTTCACTCAAAGAGACAAAATTCAACATTCATTTCACTTGCAAGTTAGAGAGTTCTAGTGTTTTCAAATCACTACAACAATCTAGGACAGCTTGGTCCAAATTCAAGGGAAACTAACTAAATCCATAGCAGGGGTGTCAAACTCATTTTCACCGGGGACCACATCAGCTTCATGGTTGCCTTCAAGGGACCAAATGTAATTTCAACTCCTTAACTTTTAATGAGTAGTTACATTTATATAGTCCTAAAATTATTTTGGCCCTTTGGCCTACATCATTTCAGTTGTGAATAAACTTTTAGAAAATTATTACTTATATTAATAGGATATATACATTATATTAACACAAAGTATGATAATTTAACGTTAGATACTACCTATAAATTTACAAAATCAACCACAATGTATAGTGATGAGTGCTACTTGCTGTGTATTCTGCAATATGCCATTAAATATCCGGCAACCAATACAAATATGGAACTTTTAAACAGTAACTACTCAAACTTGTTTACACCTCCATATTCCATCTCTTCTACAAAGTGAAGACTACTACCTGTCCCACACTTCCTACACTAATCTCACATCTATCCAAGTGACAATGAATCTGATAAAAATGAACAAATTCACTGTTAATACAGTGTTCTATAGTCTGTGAGATACCAAACCACTCTGGAAAACAATTCAACTATGTTTGGAAACCATTTTGTGTAGATACCCTATCTATCCCAAGGATTGGGAAGGGAATAGGACATTGCCTAGCAAGGTGATACAAAATCAACTACACATTTTAAAGTACTACAAATGACTCCTTACAGTGGGTTCAGTATTAGTAAAAGTAATAAAAATACCTGAAACTTACTGAACTTCAGCAAAGTTCTATGTTAACTGTTTTATATGGATTATTTTATTTAAACTTCACAATCAGCCCTGGCTGGTGTGGCTCAGTGGATTGAGTGCCAACCTGCAAACCAAAGGGTCACTGGTTTGGTTCCCAGTCAGGGCACATGCCTGGGTGGCAGGCCAGGTCCCCAGGTTGGGGCACATGAGAGGCAACCACACACCGATGCTTCTCTCCCTCTCTTTCTCCTTCCCCTCTCTCTCAAAATAAATAAATAAAATCTTTTTAAAAAGATTGGTGCACGTAGAGGTCCGGGAAGATGAGGGAAGTCTCTCTGGTCCCCAATATACCCCTTTGTTTGCTCTCTGGGCCCAGGGACTGCAGAGAAGATAGCTCACCCCCTGTGCATTCCAACGTGGAGTATCTGTACAGCAACAACAGCCCGAACCCTGGGCTTCTTGTAGAAAGCACCCACAAGGGGAGTGTAGTGTCCAGAGCTAACAGCATCAGTTCCACCAGTGCCACTTCTGTCCCCAACAAAGATGACAAGGACAGTGATTACCACCAGGAGTCCTACAAGGAGTCTTACAAAGACTGGCACTGGCGAGCGCATACTCAGGATGAACAGAAGAGGAGGGATGCTACCAAGAGAGGCTATGACAACCTTCAGACCATCGTCCCGACCTGCCAGCAGCAGGACTTCTCCATTGGCTCCCAAAAGCTCAGCAAAGCCATCATTATGCAGAAGACTATTGACTACATCCAGTTTTTACACAAGAAGAAAAAGCAGGAGGAGGTGTCCACTCTATGCAAGGACGTCATGGCTCTAAAGATCATGAAAGTGACTCATGAGCATATTGTGAAGGCACACCAGGATAACTCCCATGAGGGAGAGGACCAGGTCTCTGACCAGGTCAAGTTCAACGTGTTTCAAGGCATCACAGACTCCCTGTTCTAATCTTTTAACACCTCCACCTCCATGGCCAGCTTTCAGGAGCTATTGCCTGTATCTTCAGCTGGACTGAGGAGCATCATAAGCCTCAGACCCTACGGGAGATCATGACTGGTGTCCTGCACCAACTGAAAAACCAGCTTTACTAACCTGCAGAATAGCCAACAAGAGGCCTCGAGTCTCCTACTTGGTTACAGAGCCAGTGGGCTTAAGAGGTTGGACTACAACACCTTAAGCCAGTCAGCTGGTTTCCCCTTGGTGTTTGGTTCCCTAGCAATCGTTCTCGGTGAGGCTGGGGTGTTTGTTTTGTGAAAGCTTCTGATTAATTTATTATACTAATCATAGAGCTTGAACCTGCCCAGTCTTCCCCCACCCTTCCCCATAGAAGTCCCAAGAACTGGGGTCTGCTCTGGGAAACCCCCTTCTCCTAAGCCTCCAGTTTCAAATTTTGGCACATGATCTACTCATATTTAGAAACTACTGTTGGCCTGTTTTGGTCCCTTGCGCAACAAATGGCCCAAGTTTGGCCATTTTGGCAGTAGATGGGACAGGAGGAAAGGATTAAGAGGAACTACTTCCACAGCTGCAAAGGGTGAAAGGCCACATTCATGCCTAAGCTAGAGCTGCGTGGTCAGCCCAAGGTAAAGCCATGGCTTTCTGGTCAGTTCAGGGCAGGGCTTCAAGGTTCCTGCTCCTGCCTTCTACTCTCCCACCTTCCTTCTCTGCTCTGGGTAGTAGAGAAGCAACCTCCCCACCTACTCCTGCCCTCTGTCCCCATACACAGTGGCACTGCACAGGAAAGAAAGTCCAATGTGATAAAGCACCACATGTTAAAGTTTTTATTTTTCTAAATACCAACAACACAATTTTACTAGAGTTACAATTTCAGAAAATTAGCTGGGCCTCAAAACCACACCCAGGTTTGTCAGGTACACCTGGGTCTCCACCATCTCTCAGAGCCACCTGCATTTCTCCCAGGGCTTGGGAGTGGGTGGAGGCCTGCTGGGGTATATGGAACCCAAGGGAGTACAAGGTGCAGCCCTGTACTCCCTGACACTGTGTATGATAGCCTCTCCCTACCCTCGTCCTCCAAGCTCCCTTTTGCCTTCCTCAGGTTTGACATCTGAGAGGTTTGATTATCCAGAGGAAATTAAATATTTTACATCAAATTATATTATAATAAATATTGCCAAATGCTTTCTTTTAAAAAATTAAATAAATAAATAAATAAATAAGCTCACAATCAGCCCTGGCTGGTGGCTCAGTGGATTGAGCATCCACCTGTGAACCAAAGGGTCACTGGTTAGATTCGCAGTCAGAGCAAGAACCTGCATTGCAGGCCAGGTCCCCAGCTGGGGACATGCAAGGGGCAATTGGTGGATGTTTCTCTCCCTCCCTCCCTCTCTCTGAAAAATAAATGAAATTTTTTTAAAAATAAACTCACAATCACCATGAAGTAGTTGTTATTATCATTCCCTTTCTAGAGATGGAAAACAGGTTAACAGCCAATAAAAGGCAAAAGGTCAGGTCTGTCTGGCTCTTCTTAAAAACTATGTTATACTGCCTCCCAAAGATCAATTTTAGTTCTGATCTTATTCCTCCCTGCTACATTTGGCATATTTGCTATTTGAAACTCTCACTTGGCTTCTATGATTGATACATTCTACTGACTTTCCAACCACCTCCCTAACCATTCCATCATTTCCTTTATGAATTCATCATTCTTAACCTATCCTTTCACCCATTCAATAAATATTTCAAGAGCTTCAATATATGTTTAGAGAATTTTGACACTCACTGTAGATACAGCCCTAAGTAATAGAATAGAGTTGTCTCATTAACCTTAAATTTTAGAGGGGAAGGAAGACAAATGAGTAATCACATAAATAGTAACTATAATAGTGAAGGCACTACTACATAAAGTAGTATATTAAGGGAAATTGGAGGAATGAGAACATCTCTTAGAAAAATAGTTAACTTCAAGCAAGACCCAGTCTGAGTAGGAAATAGCAAAATATGGAGGCAAAAATTATCCAAAAATAAGGAATAGTATGTGTAAAGTCCCTGAGAGTGTAAAGATTAACAATAGATAAACCAAAGGGGAAACAGCACAAAACGAAACGGATTAACAAAAATAGCCTGCAAAGGGCCTTGTTCAGCTATATTAAGTAGTAGTAATCCAGCCCTGGCTGGTGTACCTCACTGGATTGAGTGCTGGCCTGTGCACCAAAGGGTATCCTGTTAGATTCCCAGTCAAGGCCTGGGTTGCAGACCAGGTCCCCAGTAGGGGGCCCATGAAAGGCAACCATACATTGATGTTTCTCTCTTTCTCCCTCCCCCCTCTCTAAAAATAAAATAAATAAAATATTTTAAAAATAAATAAAATAAAAATCAAATCAATTACAAAAATAAAAATTAGATGCCTGTGAAACAGTTAAGTAGAAAAGTCAAGCAGACAGCAGGAAAGACAGGTACATGATCTATACAAATGAAGGCAGTATGACAATATATGAATATAAAGTGAATGAAGTTTTATAAGTTTATTTTTGACTTGGTAAGAAAGGTAATTTATCTTACTAACTTTCTCTAATGTGTAAGAATAACTTTTTCTTTTTGAGTAAGTATACGTAACTAAAATTACTACTGCAGAATGAACAATGTTGGCAGACTTTTACCTTAAAATTAAGTTAAAATCTAGTTTGTCTCACCGGTAATAAATTTTTTGTAGTCTTCATTATACACAGACACTGTAATCACTGTTCTATTTCTCAACATTAAAAAACATATAAATTAACTATATAA
This sequence comes from Anoura caudifer, assembly GCA_004027475.1. Taxonomy (NCBI): domain Eukaryota; kingdom Metazoa; phylum Chordata; class Mammalia; order Chiroptera; family Phyllostomidae; genus Anoura; species Anoura caudifer. Next base: position 8,294 of record PVKU01002319.1, on the reverse strand, counting down.
GACTTTTAAAAATTCATAGTACATTATACATTTTGATTTGACTTTAGGCTCTTTAAAATTTTTATAGATGATCACATTTCTTAGGATATATCCTATTAGGTAAGTAATCATGGTACTACCAGTCTCTCAGCCAGAAATCTGGCAGTCCTCCTTCTCTCCTCTCACTTCCCTTATTCTCAAACTTCAGTCTAACACCAAAATTTGCAAATACCATATAACTAATTTTTTTATTACATCTATTTATCTTTAGTTCCACTGACACAGATTTGTCCAAGAAAACAATTCTTGCCTTCTAACGACTTTGTATATCACTTCCTCTCCTCCAGTTCCTTTCTAAGATGCAGCCAGAAAAATGATTTAACAATGATTATATCATTTACCTGCTCAAAATCTTTGAATTCTTTCATATTATTTTCAGATATAAAGTTCCCAATCCTAATCATAACTTATAACTTAGATCTGCATTACCATATGGTGCAGTACTTAAGCACATAAACTCTGAATGCAGAATGTATAGTTTCAGATACCAGTTCTGCTGTATTAATTTTGGGCAAGACATACCATGCCTCAGTTAAATCACTTAGGAATAAAAGATGTTGTTAGGGTTCAATGAACTAACATATGAAAAATACTTAAAACGGTACTTCACACACCTATCTGCCCCTATCTTCTAGTCTCACCATTTCCCACTCTGCTATGAGCAAAGTAGGGGCAAAAAACAACCAGAAAAAACAGAAAGTGATATATATATATATATGTGTGTGTGTGTGTGTGTAATCACTTTTCAGTTCATCAAACATCTATATATGTTCTCCTTTAAGAGAACATATAGAGTCATTTCTCTATCTCTAAAACTCTCTTCCACCCTCTTCCCAGATGACTTCTGCTTATCCTTTCCTTCCCAGATTAAAGGTCACTTTAACGCTGAGACATTTCCTAACCCCTAGACCAGAAGAGATGTCCCTGTCAAATGCTCAAGCAACATATTGTAACTCTCTTAACACTTATCATGTAAGTTATATGCTTTAATATCCATACTTTGCACTAGACTATCTGTCCCATGAAAATAAAAATCATGTCTGCCTTATTCACTACTATGGCCTTAAGCAAAGTACCTGGAACATAAAAAATATTCAATAAATACCTAGAGATTTGAATAAACATATATTACTATATTTTTAACTATGTATACAAAGACTAAAAAAGATCAGAGAAAATAAAAATATTAAAGAATTGATATTATTCTTTAAATATTATATAATCTACTGTTTTTACAATTTCAAAAATAAACACTATGTATATATCCATGTAATTTGCTCTTCAAAAGTAAAAGGGTAAGCAGTGTCCTGGTTTAAGATGTTTTACACTAAACCACTAAATCACTGACATTAAGTAAGTCACTAAAATAACAAAATGCTTATACTATCGTCATCAAGATACCAATAAAATTTGAACTACATTTCTAAAAAATTTACACAATATAAACATTTCCAAAGTTGGACAAACTTAGCTTTTTCACTCAATTACAGAACAACTCTTCATTTAAAAAGATAGTGATAATCACCAACAATTCCTAACTTCTCAAGTACTAATCACCAATAAATCTAGATATTGTCATACTTATATACAGCATATATTTCTTAAATTCCAAGGTGACATTAATTTTAAGAAGCTTCATGAATTAATGACCACATTTTCAGGAGAAAAAAAATTTAAAAACCACTACCATATTAAATGTAATTATCAACTGTGTTATTTTCTAATTTCAGTTTACTGAAGGAAAGAATGTCTCTCGTGACTAAAGAAAAATTATCATACCAACGAACTACTTCCAGAAACTTAGAACAAGAAAATGACATATATAAATTACAATTAGTAGGCCACGAAGGGGAAAAATACACAGAAAGCAGTCTCACAGCTAAATTCCAAGGGAAAAAAATTACATTCATTGACTGTCAGATGAAAATCTAATCAAACTTTACTTAGCTCTTCCTGAGAAGCAAAATTAACAAGGATGAAATACGTAACTTCAATTTTCTTGCTTTAAAAAGGTGAGATAGGACTGTGGTTGCAAGGAATGTACAGGGACGCTGATCTCTATCCCTAGGTAATTCTAAAATGGCAACAGGAGGGAATGAATTATATTTCAGTAAGGGCTAGGGGCAATCAATTCAGGGCCAGTGCACATGGTTATACGCTAAACAAAACAGCCAATTCCAAGAGAGCAACATAAACATTTATAATGTGTTTTGTTTTTTATAAAATTTTGTTTACATTTGTTTTTTATAAAATTTTTCTGATGAGAAATTGCAACGGAAATGTCAAATGGTACAGCTGCTTTGGAAAACAGTCTGGCAGTTCCTCTAAAGGTTAAAGTGTTACCATAGCAATTTCACCCCTAGGTATAGAAGTCAAATGAAAACTTGTGTCCACACAAAAACTTGTACACAAGTGTTTGTAGCAACATTAGCCATGCAATGGCATATTATTCACAAATAAAAAGGAATAAGGTACTGATACATGTTACAACAAACACTGAAAACATTATGCTAAATGAAAGAGTTCCAAAAGATAACATATTATATGATTACATTTATATGAAATAAAGGCAAATAAATCTATGAAGAAAGTACAATAGATAGTAGCTAGGGGAGAGGGGAATGCCAGGAAAGCAGAGTGACTGCTAATGGAGACCAAGATGAAATGCTCTAAAATTAGATACTAGTGCCCTGACGAGGGGGCAGGGTGGGCACTTAGTTGGAGCAACATCCCTGTGCACCAAAAGGTTGCGGGTTCAATTCCGGCTCATGGCACAAACCTAGGTCATGGGTTCAATCCCCAGTTGGGGCATGTGCAGGAGGCAGCTGATCAACATTTCTCTCTCACATAGATGTTTCTCTCTCTCTCCCCCCTCCCACCTTTCCTCTCTCTCTAAAATCAACAAGCATATCCTTGGGTGAGGACTAAAAAATAAATAAATAAAAATAAAATTAGAGAGTGGTGATGGCTGCAAAACTATATGAATATACAACTACTGAAAATGTCCATTTTAAATTAGTGCATTTATAGTACATAAATTAAATCTGAATAAATCCATTTAAAAATCTGGCAGATCAAAATAAAGTATCTTGTGGAAGGGATTCCTCTCCTACTTTGCATAAAAACATTTTACAGTAGTGGTATGAAAACTTTTCAATTAATAGACTTCAATATGGCAAGAAGCTCACTTGAAATATGTTGCTGCTTACTGACCTAATTGACAATCCATTTGGCAAAAACAAAGTTAGACTCGTTCTTCATGTTACATACAAAAATAATTTCTTCATGGATTTAAGAGCTCTATGCAAAACTAAAAGTACCTGAAGAATAGTTGTGAATGTTTCTATAGCCTACAGTGAAGAAACCTGCTTAAGCAAATCAGGAAACTAGAAGCCATAAATGAAATACACATCTGATTACACAAAAGCATCATACATCTGAAGATAAAATATTGTAAACCAAATCAAAAGACAATAGATTAGGAGAAAAATACAGTAAATACAAGAAAGGATTGGTATCTCTAATATGTAAAGTTATGCTATGAACACACACACACAGGGCTGGGGGAGCCATGTCTGCTATTTTTAAGTAAAAAAGCATGATCTCATATCTGTAAAGAGCAGAAAAAATCATATGTATTTGTATGCGTACAGAAATAAGTACAGATGATTATATAGCAATTGATAGTACTGGTTACTTTAGGGAGAAAGGTTTCGAAATAAAAAAAAAATGTATTTTTTTCTTGACCTAGAATTGAAACATATTATTGGTTTTATAATAAACAAAAATCCAGTGAAAATATATTTTGAAAAGATTTGAAATACACTTAACTACCATAAGCACACACATCTCAAAGTCTTGTTTTGCTCATACTTATTTAAAATTGATAAAACTAACCCAGTAACTTCTAGACATCCTTTCTAACTCCATTATTCTAATACTGACTAGCTGTTTCTCTAGTTTCCATTCAATAGACTATCACCTACTACACAATCTTATTTTATTTTATATTGTGGTGAAAACACATGAGACCTCTCTTAACAAAATTTAAGTGTACAACACTGTCATTTATTATAGGTACAATGTTGCACAGTACATCTCTGGAGCTTATTCATCTTGCTTGAAACTTCATACCTGTTGATAATTCTCTATTTCCTTCTACCCCCCAAAACATACCATTCAAACAAGATCAAAATCCTTTTTTTAAAGAAAAAAAGTTACAACGGACTTTTAGGGTAAGAACTAATGTTCATCAAGATATCACCAAGAAAGTAAAAAAGAAAGCCACACATTGGATGAAGATATTTGCAATGTATATGTCCGAAAAAGGAATTGCATTCAGAAAATATACTAAGAGCAGGTACTTTACAAAAGAGGATGTCCAAATGTCTAAACAAACACATAAACAGATGTTCAACCTCACCAGTCAACAGGAAAATGCAAATCAATACCCCAATAAATACTATTATGCACCAGAATGGCTAAAATTAAATAGAATAACACCACCAAATGCTGTTAAAGATGTGAAGGAATTTGAATACCACAACCCTGGTAAATTCATAAAATCAATTTGGAAAACTGACAGTATTTACTAAAGATAAAAATATGCTTACCCTGTGGCCCAGCATTCCACTTCTAGGTATATGCCAAAGAGAAATGAGTGCATATTATTCGCCCAAAGAGGGGAGGTGGCCAGATAAGGCTTCATAGTTCAACTTGAACTTAGTCTCAGAAGATGGGTAGGTGTTTGCTAAGCAGCCAGGCACTAGGAGAAATATGAAAGTCATGGAGATATAAACAAACTGTGCTTGGGAATGATGGCAGTTCCAACAGGAGGAACACAAGTCTTAGAATGTCCAGTGAGACACAAAGCCTAAGAGGTGGGCAGGATCTTTTTTTTTAAATATTTCATTTATTTATTTTTAGACAGTAGAGAAGGGAGGGAGAAAAAGAGGAAGAGAAACATCAATGTGTGGTTGCCTCTCGCGTGCCCCCTACTGGGGACCTACCCCACAACCCAGGCATGTGTCCTGACTGGGAACTGAACTGGTGACCCTTTCATTCACAGGCCAGTACTCAATCCACTGAGCCACACCAGCCAGAGCAGAGGTGGGCATTCTCTAAAAGAGAATGTGAACGAGTCTGTTCTTCCAAGAGATATGGTCAAGTTTGGATTCAGAAATTGCATTCAGAGAGGTATGTGGAATGTAGCTATGGAAGCTATGTAACTATAGACAGGAACCCAAACAGAGTAAGGCACGGAGAATTATCCCTTTGCTGCCATTTCACCAATTTTGGAGAACAGTGACTTTTCTTATTCCCAGCCTGCCATTCTATCATTGGTATGCTGCTTTAACTGACGATTCTCCAGAAATCACTGTACTACAAGAATGGTGAAGGGGAAAGGAAGGTAAATAGATGACAGTGAAACAAAGGTTTACTTAAACCACCATCATCCTTACATAGGTTTATTTATATTTTTTAAGAGCAGCCTCTGTTGAAGAGCAGGTAAAGAATGCAACTATGATTCTGTAACACTCATAATTAAGAGGCTTACGAAATAAGGAATACTGGCTTACAATCAAAACTACCCATGAACTCTAAATAATTATATACAAACAATGTTATATGCATATATGCACTTTTTGGGAAGGGGTAATAAAGGTTTCATTACATTCTTAACGGGGCCAATGACTTCTACTACTACTACTACTACCACCACCACCACAAGTTATTATGACCCTCTGTTTTTAAGGCCAGCTCCTAAAGTAAGGTACAGAATGAAGGCCCATAAAACAGGTAGCCATTTTTAACCATTTAGTTCTAAGTAAGTAAGTTTCCAGATTTTTGTGGAACAGATCCATCTAGAAATATTTTTAGAGGTTTACAGGAATCCCAAATCATGTAATTGTCTTAAATATCTCAGTGTTACTTAAGACTGGGTCTAAACCATTACAAAAAGTTTTGGTAGTGTTCTCATGAGGACACCATTTACTTGGAAGAGTACTAGCTCTCTAATGCACACAACTGACTATTATTACTTTGACTTGAAAAAAAGAAATCATGTATGATATGGATCCTCAATTCTCTGGTGATTTCTATAAAATAGTAAAAACAGGGCAAATAAATCGTGGGGAATATGTCATTGTTAGAGAGATGCCCTCTCACTCTTGTGAAATTAATTTCTCTTCCAGGACTGATAAAATCCAAAACTACTAGCCTTTAAGCAAAGTGCCATTTCAACAGATGGGACCCTATATTTCCTAATGATAGAGGTGGACTGGCAAGTATGAAATCATGTACTCAAGCACAAGAGTAGTGTCTGTGTCAGGCATTCATTAAGCCGATCAACAACAACCTATATGCTGTGACTGCCTTTATTGTCTGTTATTTCCATTCCTTTCAATTTCTGACACCTCAAGTATAGAAAGGTAAAAAAGAGGAAGGCAAAGAGAGAAACATTGATGTGAGAACATGGATCGCCTTCCATATGCACCCGGATCAGGGACCGAATCTGCAACCTAGGCATGTGCCTCCACCAAGAATCAAACCCACAACCTCTAGGTCAGGGGTCTCCAACTTTTCTGACACCATGGACAGGTTTCCTGGAAGAATGGGGTGGTGAAGGTGAGGGAACAGGTAAGCTTCCTCAGGCAAGCTCTGCTTGTGGCGGGTTCCTAACAGGCCATGGTACTGGAGTTTGGGGACACCTGATCTAGATTATGGGACAATGTTCAAACCGACTGAGCCACACCAGCCAAGGCTCAGACACATTTAAATAGATCCTTATTCACACCCACAAAATATGTCCCTAAATAGATAGTAAGTCAACCTAAATGATATTAAGCCTCTAACATATACAAGTATTAGATCTTATACATGTATTCCAGAATATAAGTGTTGATTCATTAAATGTACAGATGGAAAACCAGCTTCTTTAAAGGATCTAAGGTTTCACAATACCCAATGACAGATTAAATAAGAAATCAGGAGGCAGACTGAGCTCACTCTTACTCTGTAAATTTTCCCAAAGCTAGAAATGAATATCATGTTAATAGGAAAGGAGCTCCATGACTTTTGATAACTCATCCATCATTTTAAAAACTTGTGGTATTTTTTTTCCCTTGTATTATCCTCCACAATAGATATCTAGGAAGGTAATGACCATTTTGGCTCTCTTTTCACAGTAATCATGTAGAAATAGGCACTCTGGCTGTTAGTTTAACTTTATGTAAAATGAGTGTTCTGATCTCTTTGACACAATCAAAGAACTATTTAACAGATAATAAATAGTGATTTGTTCATTATAATCTTATTTTTTCTTCCATGTCTTGATTAGTTGGTACTTGCTAGATCTTCTTAGTCAGAAAGGTATTTATTCCTGAAATTATCAAAAGATTCAGTTCCATCACTCTCAAATTCTTCTAAGTGTCAAGACTAGCCCACAATTCAGTCTAACTTCAACTCCCCAGGGAACCTCATCAAGTTCCATGGCTCTGAATACCAACTCTGCAATGATCAATTTCCAAATTTAAATATCCAACTGCCTATTTAATATTGCAAGCTGGAACATTTAATGGAAAACTCAAAAACCAGTATATCCAAACCTGACTAGTTGTTACACACCAGCAACCTACTTCTCCTAGTGTTCCTCATTTCAGTAAATGGCACCTAACTTTTGAGGCTATTATTAGAATAATTTCTGACTACTTTTTAATTGAGATCCCACATTCATCCAAGTTATCATCCCCACTACATTCAAAATATATCCCAAATCCATCTCCCTGATAACACCCTACCTTTAACTCCCAACCACCTCTTGCCTCAAATATCACAGTGGCCTTCTAACTGGCCACTGTGGTTGCAGCACTCTGGCCTTTGAAGGCCAGAGTATATGTATCAGATCAAGTCACTTGGCTGCTCAAAACCTTCCATTAGCTAGCTTCCTATCAAACCTAGAATAATGCCCTGGCTGGTGTGGCTGAGTGCAATGAGTGCCAGCCTGTAAACCAAATGGTCATCAGTTTGTTTCCCAGTCGGGATACTTGCCTGGGTGGCAGGCCAGGCCCCCAGTAGGGGGCGCACCAAAGGCAACCATACATTGATGTTTGTCTCCCTCCTCCCCGCTAAAAAACAAATAAAATATTTTTTAAAAGTTTTTTTTAATCTAGAATGAAACCTAGACAATCAATTCTTTTTTTTATTCTTTTTTTAAATTATATTTTATTGATTATGCTATTACAGTTGTCCCATTT